>RJWT010001387.1:0-48762 GCA_004365215.1 Cuniculus paca
GTTCATTTTTTCTCCAAGTCACTAATCAGTACCTGACATACTTGCTATTTCACGGGTTTCTTTACTATCTCCTCTACTCAAACTGAAAATCTGTAACAACCAAAATTCAACCTTTTTTCATTTATTTGCAACACTTTAACCAGTGCTTGGTAAATAGCAGCTCTCAAATATTAGTGAGCAAATGATTCCTCTTATCAAAAAGTACTACACAGCAATACTATAGTATCAATGCTCTTCCTTCCTTAAAAGACTGTATGAAAAGTTCAAGACTACTATTGATCTATTACCCTTTCAAGTTCAAATATGCACAATTCATATATGTGTGTATAAAAATAAAGTGGCACTTTATAATACATTTTAAAGAAATGCTAGTTTAAATCAAACTGTTAAAGTGACCACCACTGTATGTTGAAATACTGTATTTTAAATAAAAACTAGTTTTGCAGTGTCTTTAACTATCAGATTTGAAAGCACCCAAGATCTTCCCTACACTGAAGTCAAACAGGTGAATCCAAAATTGGCTGTTACACTGTATTTTATCTGCTGACAGCCTTTGTAGGTTCAGGCTCTGTTGGCTTCCAAGAGACAAGGAATTACAGGTTTGTTCCCAGCCAAATGATTCTATAATCAGTGTTGATTACTTAATTCTGAACTACATTCAGTAGCTAACCACTGATTATGAAATGTCCAAATTTTGTTTTCCTTGTTTACATACTGTAGAATAAACATTTTGGCAAGAGATAGAGATACTGAAAAACTTCAAAAAATCTCCAAAAGTACCCCTATAAAATTCTCAAGGGTCCTTTGACAAGATAATTAGTATTGTAGTTATAACCACCAAAAATGACTTTGAAAGCATTTAAACAAAATACATATGGGAGAAAAACATCACCATCACTTAAATGTAGTATGTAGCAAGAGCATTTTTTTTCTAACAGTATATTTGTACATGTTTCCAAGGAAAAAGTTACAAAATTCCTTGGAAAAGGTTGTTTTTTTTGTTTTCTCTTTTTTTGGGGGGAGGGGGGTGAAGGGAGATTTATAGAGTTCAAGAAATACCTGAATATTTCTCTTCTTCTCCCCTTCCTCCCCTAACAAGAGATATCAAATTTAATGAGGCCATATACTATTTTGCCACATCAATGTACACAGAGAAAATACAGTCATTATCCCAGATTTGATACATACAAGAAGTGAAATACAACACAAAATTATTATTTGGATACAAATCAGCTAAAACAAAATAATGATTACCAAACAATAGAAATTTTAGAGATACTGTACTTAGAAAGATTCCAACTTTAAATGAGCTGTGCTCCAAAAAATTTCAAATCACTGATGGAATTTAAAAATCTGTTCTATAAAAATAATGCTAGGTACGTCATTAAAGTTCCCAGCATGTCCATAGCTGCTGATACTGACTTATTTTATACTTCATGGAGTTGACTCGTGTATTTTTCTCTGGGACTCCCTTCTAAAATATTTCAATAAAAGTATTCATTAATTAATGTTGGTGGCTTGAGTTAGATATACAACCATCACGCTTTCTGTATGCTCCTGTATTAAAACAAGTAACCCTAACCCTAACCCTAAATCTAACTGCAAAGCAAGGCAAAAAAAAAAAAAAAGAATAACTTCACTGCAAATACTTCCTGCTCTTCATGTCTTTAGAGAATTGGACCTTCCTGAGTGGTTCATATTCATAATTGGTATGCAAAATTACAAATCCTAAATAAACCAAAATGACTATACAAAGACTTTTACCAAGCCAAAAGAAAATCAGAGCAATTTGTACTTTTGTAGAATAGTTCAGAGACCACATACACATACATGTCCTTTCAATCCTCAATTATTTAGCCAATGATACAGAAATTGATAGAAACTAGCTACAAAGAGCCACAGAAAGATGCACATATGCTGCTTATCTTTACCCAGCTTTTCCTTTGCTATCATGTTCCATATAGCGCACATAAAGAAGGGCCCTGACTGAATTGAGAAATTCCCGCTATTCCACCACTTCAAAGGCTTAATTCACCACTCCAAAGTACTCACATCATTAATACACAGGGTTCCACTTCAAGGAATGTTTGACAATAAATTTCCCAATTCTTAAAGGCAATAAGACCAAGGAAGGCTACATTCTCATTCAGCTGTAAAAACGAGTTAGAGACCAAATGTTCCTCAAATTTGCCCATCTCCTGTCCTCCACTGTCCCAAAGTGCCTTGCTTCTGACAGTCCAGTAGTGATAGTGCTATCAGTGACTTTTTCTAAAATTCTAGGTTATTCCAACATTCACACAGATTGAGGGAACTTTGTCCCAAATCTATTTCCTCACATTAAAAAAAAAAAGTCTGTAACAAAAGCGCCTACACCAAAACGAGGAATTTTTTCTTCAAAGTAACCTCAATATAAACTCTCCATATTAACAGTTACTTTGGCTATATAACTAACTTACCTACTACAATTTTCACCATGAATTTGTAACAGAGTACCCATGCCCATTCATAAAGAATATGTTCTCCAAGATCTTCAGGTACTAAAGGTACTACCAGACCTTAATTATGTTTTTGTTCATACACATACACATAAACCACAATTTCTAAACTAGGTACAATTGAAGATGAACAATAATAAAGGCTGAGTATCCCTTATCTGTAATACTCAAATTATAAAGTGTTTCATATTTGAGTTTAACAAATTTTAAATATTTACATAAACTTTTACAGGTTGAGCATCTCTATGATTTTCAAATCAAGAATGCTCAGCCTGTAGTAAAACAGAATTATACCACATTTGGGGTCATTATTAAGTAAAAGAGAGATTACATGAACACAAGCACTTTGATACCTTGACAGTTGATCTGAAATTCAAAATAGCTACTAACTGATTGCAGAGGAGGTATAATACATACTGCATGAATGTACTGGACAAAGTGATGATTCACATCCTGGGTAGGGCAGGGTGAGATGGTACTAGATTTTACCATATTACTCAAGACAGTCTGCAACTTAAAATGCATGAATTGTTTATTTCTGGAGTTTTCCATTTAATTTTTCAGACTACAGTTAAGCAAGGGTAACTGAAACCCCAGAAGATGAAACTGCAGAGAAGGGACTACTGTATGTTCTCTGAAGTTTAACTACTTCATGAGAGACTGTTAAGGACTAATGTAATAAATAAAGGCACTTATAACAGTGTCTCTGGTAGAAAGGAAATGTTCCATAAAAGTTTGTGGGTCTTGTTTTCTCTCAACATAAGCAGTCTGTGCACTGAGCCTGATAGGCAATAAGTAGTCTGCAGCGACTGAGCACTGGATGTTAACAACACGTCTAAGGGATTTAATAATTTACCATGGAATAACCAATGTCTTTGCTACACTGCTCCCAGCTGCATTTCACAGCACTGCTATCATGTTTCTCCCCTGTGACTGCTACATTTAGCGCATTCCATGCCACTTACTAACGTAATTACATACATGCAAGCATCTAATAAAGGTTTTGCTGGGCACATGACTCTGTTGTCAGTATCCTAACTTTTTAATGATACTATTTTCTTCCTATGGTATTTTACATGAAGCTGGTTTATCAATATCATCTTCAGATCAACAAATAAAGATCTGCCTGATACAAAGTAGTATAGCCAAATTTCTAAAAGACCAACTGCTTTTGGGAGAGAGGGGAGAGTTTAGTCCTATATCTATTATTTAACACGGCAAAGCTAGTGTCAACCAAATTAATGTCACCTCTGAATGGTGAATGGAAACCTTTAATAAGGAATCCTTATTATTAACTTCCATGTGCATCACTATATAACCTTTAGAAAGAGAATCCGAAGTGTGCAAAGATTTCCTCACCACAAGCTAAAGGGCAGCACAGCAAAGACTGTCTGCAACTGAGTGTTGAACAGATGGGAGCTTGGCCATATCACCTGTAAAGGGCCCTTCCTGACCAGAGATTTGATGATCTTTGCTGGAGCTCTATGGCTGCCAAAGAAAACACCATAGACTAGTCCCTGCATACTTGTTAGTTTAAGGCTACTGAGATTAAAAGGAAAAAAGACAATTATCTACATAAAGTTATGTGTTTTAGCAGCATCTTCTATATTCTCTGCATTAACTAGATAAACTAAAAAATCCAAATATTTTCTATTTCTGACAAGTTTAAAAATTTAAATTGATAAAATTCTCTAAATACCTTCAACCCAAGAAGAGTGGCATGGTCCAAGTAAAGACAAACAAAAGTATCAAATATTTGTCTATTATAACAAAGACAACTCTCAAATATTTAAGTCAGGAATACCACATGTAAGAATAACAACAAATACAGCCTGGGGCCGATGGCCTCAGAGAAGAAATCTACACAACTGCACATCTGAGCATTCAACCAACTACAGAAAACTGTCTACACTAAATATGTAGAAACATGTTTTTCTTGTCATTATTCCATGAGCAATGCAGTATACAGCTACTTGCACTGGATATTACAGTAATCTAGAGATGATATAAAGTGTACAGCAGGATGTGCACAGGTTCTTTGCAGACACTACGCTATTTTATGTGAGATTTTGGTGTCCATGGGGGTGTCCTGGAATCAACACTCTGCAGATACCAAAAGATGGCTATATATACATTTAACAAATATTTAACTAATATTTACTGCACAAATTGTGCTTTGTCAGTCCCTAATCCAGTGTACTATAGTTAGGTAACAAAAAAATTAATAAAAGACAGTCAATGTAAAACTTATTAAAAATAGCTTTGTTGGTTTTCCTATTATAAATGAAAATGATAGCCACATTATAATACAATGATATCATTTATCATTTCACATATCAAAAATGTAGCACTGGATTTAACAATACTTGTCTAATTTGGCAACGTTACATTCAACCTAAGAATTCTGTGTTCTTTGGGGCACAGCTATAAAGTCGAGTTTGAAACTGAAGAAAAATAACCAGATAGTTCTATACTACACTTCAGGTCCTGATATGAATAATTTTTATCAGCAGCCATAAAAAAACAAAATTGTCTCCCCTGTTTCTATTATCTCTGCCAAAAACTAAAATTTTTAAAAGGTGTGGTGAAATACAACCACATCAGTAAACATGCCTCCAAGCCAAAGAAACCTTAGGCTTACAGGAACCTGAAGAAAGCAATTTGCTATGGAGTTCTTGACAGCATAATATATAAATGCTAAAGACTTCTTTCTAGGTTTTAAAACAATCCATCCTCAATATACCAAACTGTAATTCTGTTACCTTACTAGAGGAATGGAAAACTTGACACTTTAAAATACTAATTCTCCTACTATTCAGGCATTTTTAACAGGGACCATGTGTTAATTGCATAGTCACAAAAAATAAATATTAAAAAAAAAACCTGATTCCTTAATCTAAGAAACTATCCTGTTAGTAGTACTGGATAAAACAAAATTATTAAGCTCTTAAAATACAAATCTTTTTTCCAAGTAGCTGGGAATGGTCTGATGTTAAAAGTTACTCATTTCCAATCATTAACACAAACACACATACATACATGCATGCACATGCACACGAATGCACTTATTTTTTGTATGAAAGTTCAAATGAAGAAAGTATTAATAGAATCAAAATACTTCGTAAATTTCTCAGTGTGCAAACAACTCCCAATCCTCCCTGCTATTACTATATTGTTTGTTTGTTTGTCTGTTTAAGAGCAAATCCTAAATACATCTTTTTGGAACTATACAAAACCATACATTAAAAGTATTTACATAACTGATGCTGGTCAACTTTGTAACTTTAAATTCTATTTCTCTCCTATAAAATGGAAAGAGCAAATGTAAGTGGCTCAAAAAGAAAAACAGAAGGATAGTCTGCAAAACTCTTAAGATGATTTGGGAAAACAAATTAGTTTATATAGTAACCACCTAAAGATAAATTCACCAAATAAGTGAGGTATCGAAAGTTTACAACTTATACTGAAAACTGCTTGGGGGGGGGGATAATTTTGATTTTGTTATTCAGGGAAAGAGGAAAGTTAAAAGGTGGGAAAATACTGGAACGTAAGTCAACTTTCTGGTAAAAGCAGATCTTGCTTTAAAAAGTGAGGAACTGGGTTCACTGTTCACCTACCAAACAATATACACATTTTGAAATCTTTGTCTTCAGTTTCCCATGTTGATTTGACCCTCAGTACAATTCTGTCTTTAATCTGTTCTTCTCACCACTTCCCAAATTACCTTACTAAACCAATAGTTCTGATCATGTTTTAAAATTATCACTGCCTAAAAAGAATAATGACTATATATATATTTTCCCTCTCCACTAATCTGCCATTTGAGATAGTTTGCACATGGCCTTTGCTCAGTCCTCTGCTCATGTACTGCACAATGTGCCTGGAATAGGCCGCCCTGCTCCCATCTCTGTGGGCTACTATGCCATGTTTTCCAGTAACTCATCTCTCTCCATCCAAGGGGACTGATTTCCTCTTTTCTGACTCAAGGCATTCTTGATTATTTTATATTAAAGAACTTCTCATATCTTGCCACAAGCCACTGTGAGCTATGTACCGTAAGTATTATATCCCACTAGACTGTAAACTTATCAGCAGGAGTTGCCCAGAGTTCGACCATCATGCTCTACTACTAAACACGACCTTCAGCCAACTCCAGATTTCTGCATGCTTTAAACAGTCAATAAACGTATGATGGATTCACTTCAACTTCTTTCTAAGAAACATGCTTTCATACATTTTTGGTTTTTTAAATTTTCATTTGACCAGCAAAGGCACACACCAGTAACACCAGTTACTTGGGAGGCTGAGGCTGAAGGGTCACAAGTTTGTGTGTGTGGCCAACCTAAGCAATTACCCAAGACCTTGTCTCAAAAAATAAAAAACTAAAGGGCTCAGACATAGTTCAGCAAGAGCCCTAGATTCAATCCGCAGTACAGCAAAGAGTAAGAGAGAGAGCATGCACTTAGGCTAGTGGTGGCAAACCTTTTAGAGACCGAGGGCTAAACTGCAACCCAAAACCTACTTATTTGTATCAAAATGCCAACACTGCAATTTAACCTGAATACTGCAGTTTTAGTTCAAAAAAAACTTTACATGGGCAGATCATGCGGGACCCAGGAAGACAAGGAAAAGCCAGAAACTCCCGAGAATCAGCCGTGCTGGGACTGGGAGGAGCCAATCAAGGATCCAACTAGCCAGCCTTTCTGATAAACTGCGCAGACCATGCGGGACCCAGGAAGAGAAAAAGTCAGTGTCTCCTGTGAGCCTACTGGCATGCAGACTGAGAATCACCAAACCCTCTCACCCCATAAGCCACCAGCTGGTTTGGGGGTCAGCCTGAGCTGATACCAATTGAGGTACAAAAAGCACCTGAAGGATTGTATTGTTAGGTTGAATTTATAGTCATGGGGTTGACAGTCTGAGCATGTATAGGAAGGATAACAGTATGCAATAGGGTAAATATGGGTTTTGGTTTTTTTTTCTGTCTTGTTTTTAAAGTCTAATAATGTTCTCACTGTTTGGTTTATTCTTATTAATTTTTTTTCTTTACTCAATATTCTGTTTTGATTGGTTTTATTCTGTTTTGTTTTGGTCTGATTTTGCTATAACTGATGGAATGGAAAACTACTGTGAAAATAACAAGATATACTATAGTAGCCATTGTTGTTTTCCCATTACCCTGCTTTGATATTCTGTACCAATTTCATTGCTGTGTTTTGATTGGATTTAATCTGTTTTGTTTTGTTGAGTTTTACTATCTTTAGAAGAAAAAAAAGAAAAAACTTTACATGAACATCTTTTGTTTTAAAAGAAAACTACAGTATCACACTTCCCATAGATTTGTCACCACTGGTCTAGGACATATCCAAAGCATCAGTTTGTGACTAAGAAAAAAGTAATTTAAAGAGCAGTACCTAGTATTTGTGTTAGAGGTTTGTTACACTTCTTCTGAATTTCAAATCCCCAACAACATTAAGTCAGATCTTGACGAGTGCTTAGTACTTAGAATTAGGAAACCGCAAAATTAAGGAGACCTGAGGAATACAGATGACTCAAGCACCATGAATAAAGGCACTGAGCAAACATCAGTAGGCATTTACAATGGTTTGGTGAGAGATAAGTTGAGTGGAAAATGTTAGGTTCCTTTCATGTGTCCCTAAAATGCACGGAGCTAGTTGGCAATCAAACATATTTGATAAGTGAATGATGAAATAACATACAAAGAGAAAAGGCTTAGGGCAAGCAAAAGGAGAGGTGGACAGGCTGGAAAGGGGGAGTAACACTTCTCTGACTTGGTCTCTGACAATTACATTTTTAAAGTTTACTAACTACAATAGTTATATAAATTGAATTGTTTCATTCACTCTCTTTGAATTCGGTAATATACAAAATAAAATTCAAGTATGTACATTGAAGAAATGCACACATAGATTCAGCTGTCAATAGAGTGGCTGTAACTGTAAGAATATCTGCAAAGACCCAATTAGAATCAGAGCTAACGTTGAGATTGCTGCGATACCAATATGGCCTAAAGCCAAATCGCTTTTCTAGCTGACCATGCAGTCTGTGTCACTGGATATTAACTTCACACAACATGCAACAAGCCACAAAGTATCCAGTCCTCTTCTGTCTGCCTCAGGCCAGAGCCTACCTTCCCTTATAGTAGAACCAGCCTATCAACATATCTACATTTTATTAGGCCAAAGCTTTGGAAAGCAAATGAAGAAGGTGAAAAGAAGTCATTTCTACCCTTGCTTCTAGTTAACATCTAGATCTTATCATAATTTTAGTAAGCCAAATTTCTGTATAGAATGGGGTTGAAAACCCTTTAATTTCTCAGTCTGGCATTCTAAACTTCTCCCAACCAAGTGTGAGTGAGCCTCCATTCTGGTCTGCCTCCCATTTCATCTCTGATGCACTGCTATTCTCTAGTTGGATTTCACCAACTGCTCCTACAAACTCCTCTGACACCTGGTCAGGGTCATCTATTGTCCCTGTGACCATCCACAAAACTTGAGCAAACCATTTACACACTTGGCATTTCCTAAAGTTTATTATTATCTTGGGACTCCAAACTGCAAGATAGTGAAAATTGTCTTTTTCTTTTTTTTTTTTTTCTTGGATGGGGTACACTAGAATTATGGAATGATATTTGGAACTGGGTAAATCTAGATTTGAAACCTAGATCTGCCATTTCCTGGCTATGTGATCTTAGGCTGGCCTTTTAATTCTCACAACTATCTTCTTTTATCCATGAAATCTATTATTTATCACTACTTCCAACTCTGACAATTAGATATAGTGTATACAAAGCACTTACTCTACTAGACCAAGGCAGGAGCCCTACATGCCTGCTATTATTATCAGTCAGCTCTGTTTCTTCTTTTATTCCCCACAGGTCTAGCACATCATCTTGCTGTTACGAAAAACTAAAGTTACAGAGAATAAACAAGGCTCATATTTAAATTTCATCCTAACCAGGTTTGCAGCAACCAAAATCACTTGGGGGAGGAGGAGAATATTTTGTTATAACATTCTGCTACTGAGGAGAAATGTGTTTAAAGGGTCTTCATGAAGAAGCCAATTTTCATACATAATTAGTTAAGAGATCAAAGATATCTCGAGTTACTATAGAAATGTCAGAACTGTTAAATGCTTTAAGTGGAAACATTTCTTTGCATCCTATCTTTAAATTGCTTCCTTGATGAAAAAGTATTTTAAAAGATATCGTGAAGAAATTCCATTAGTAAAGGGTTAGTACAGAGATTTAACAATAAATGTATATAATGGAACTACTCTGTTACATTGATTTTGGAATAAAACAGGACCAGCTGTATTATGTGTGGCCTTTAGAAAAATGTGATGAATCCTATGGAGTGGGTGAAATGCACAATAAAATGCCATACTACAACTGACCTAACTGCAAGAATAAATCTGAGTTGTGAAAAATCAGAATGGATCACTGTTTTCAGAAAGTAAAATAATGCCATCTGCCTATTGTGGCTATGGGAACCACACAAAGCAAATACGCATCATCATTAACATTCCCAAGAGTGAAAGTCAGTAAGAAAAGAACAGAGATATCTGCCAGGCATGGTGGCAGTGCACTCCTGTAATCCCAGTTACTCAGGAGCATAGAGTAGGGAAAGCATAGAATCAAGGCCAGCCTGGGCTCCTTAGTGAGATCCTGTCTCACCTGCCTAGCATATGGCAAATCCATGGGTTCAATTCACAGGAAACAAAACAGGAAAAGTAGAAACACAGGAAAACAAAAGTAAAAGTAGAAACACAAACTCAACTTCTATTCCCTATCCTTTCTCGTTTATCTTCTTTCACACTTCCATCACCTTCAGTTTGTCTGAGATAGTCAAATGCTAATTTCTAAATGCAAAGTCCCACTTTCTCGGATCACCTGTTCCAAGGCTCCCTACACATTCAACTAGAAGTAGTGGTCTCTCTTCCCAGTCTCCTGCACATCTACATGGGCAGTGTCATGCAGCACTTGGAGGTTCTCTTCTATACGTAAATGCATTTGTTTCACACAGGTTCTTGCTCTCCTACTGGATTAAAAACTCCCCCACCCAAAGAGGGGGCATGCACTTTGGATGTAACTCAATGGTAGAGCACTTGTCTAGTATGCTTAAAGCCCTGGGTTCAATTCCCAACACCGTATACATACGTACATACATATTCCCTATGGACAGAAGCTCTGTATAAAACTCCAGAACAGTCGTGAAAAGACTGAATACTTTCTAAATGCCTACTGATGAAAGAGCAATTTTTGCAAAGTCTGAAATTTTTTTAACATAATTACAGTATAGTATAATTATATTATTGTTTCCATTTCTAAACAAACTTCAACGCTAGCAATGTTTCATATCCTGCTAACATGAGATAAAAAGATATTATTTAGAGATTTTTTGCTTTGCTTAGAGATAGGTAATTAAAGTGTCAGATTTTGTCTGCAGGTAGTTTCTTCAAATTCAAGCACATGTCTACCACTCAAACAATGCAAACTACAACCTGGTATATTTTTATTGAACATCTAGTTGTTTCTGCTCAATTGCTCTCTTTTACTACCTCCCTTAAGTCCATAAAGCAAAGGGGTACCATGGGTAAGGATCCAATCTTTTCAAAAACCCAATGAAATGGAAAAGAAGCTTGAGGAGAGGTGGGCTGCTTCAATTTGAAAAAAAAAATTCAAGAGAAATAACTAAATGAAATTCATGAGTATTGCTGTGTAGTTAATAAGAAAATGGCCTTATTTTTTAAAGATACATTCTCAAGTATAAAATATGAAAACACCTTTCTTTAAAAGATGCATACTGAAGCACAAAATGTCAATTTGTGGCACTTGCTTTAAAACTCTCAAGAAAAAAATAAAGCAAACATGCAAAGTGTTACTGTTAAATGTAGTTGAAATGTACATGGCCTGTTTGGTATAATAGTCTATATAGTTTTTCATATATTTGATATTTTTCATAACTTTAGACCTAACTAGGACAAGAATTATATGAGCATAGGATAATTACTGAACCTCTGTGAGCCTTTTCTTCATTTGTTAAATACTGACAATTCAAGGCTCAAACATTATCTTAATATGTAAAATAATGAGGACAGTGACATCACATAGTAATTATACAATAAATGTTAACTATTATTAACACTGGCTGAAAAGTAAAGTAAGTCGATTAAAGAGTCTTACTTTCTCCTACACAGAACTTGGGGGAAAAGGGTTAACTGGAAGAGGAGATCCCATCACCCGCGGTTATACAATGTAGCATATTGCCTAGGGATTATAGTGGTAACTAAAAGCTATGACAGGGGAAGCCAGAGCACCACCTCCATCAGCAAGAGCAGGCACCGAGCATACTAACAACTACGTAAATCATCCACCATCATCATACCACTATTAACAAATAACTGCAGAGAACTAGAGAAAATCAATTTCTGAAATAGCAATAACCCATTATGTCATTAATAACAAAACCCAGTTGCTACACATACTGTAAACACTTCAAGTTAAGAGTTGTATAATCTCAAACACCAAAAGCAAGTTAGTCATTCTCCTAGAATAAAACAGTGGCCAGTATTCCAATGGCACTTCCACACAGGAAGCAAGTAATTCCTCTCTTTAGAAAAAGAGACCAGACACAAAATACATACTACACTTCTGCTTCTCTATTTACCCCCTCACTACAGAAAGTTTTATAACTAAACACAAGACCCTAACTTTAATATGTAAACAGTGTCCCTAGGTTATTTTTTTAAGATATATTTTCTCATAAGCACACCAAAGGCAACACACAAGATGATCTTAAAAAGTTCTTTTTACTCCCAAGTTAACAACATTCAGATAAAAAGAATAACCCTTTCATTTAAAAATAGAAAATAGAGAAAGTCCTAATACAGGCAGACATTTCAATGCGAAAGAAAAATTACTGAATAGTGTATAACAACAAAAATCACAGCCGCCTAGAGCACTGTGATTGTAGCAGTACCAGAAATACTTACAACATTAACAACAGCTTATACTTACTGAATTTTCTATGAGCTATGGTCTGTGGCAAGTGATTTCCCATGTGTTAATTCACATAATCCTCACACTCAACGCAGTACTGTGACTTTAATTCCCCACTTTGCAAATGAAAAAATGAAATGTAATGGTTTGCCAAAACAAAGGTCATGCAGCCAGCACAGGAGATAGAGGATTGTAACCCAAGTCTGACTCCAAAGCTCATGCTGCTTAATTAGTGAACTACATACAAGACTTTCTCCAACTGATGCCTACACCTGTAATAAACCTGGAGCTATGACCCTGTAATTACCAAGGCCAATTAGTGGCACTGATAATTATAAAGTTTGGACATCCTACCACTCAATAAACAACTGTAAGTTATTTCTTGCCAGTATACATTTAAGTAAGAAAAATTCTAATTTTTTATAGAACTAGCACCATGAAAAATATTTTTTCCTATGTACAATTCAAACTCACCGTATGCAGTAACCTCACTGTAATTAAATGTTACTGTATTCAAGAATGGGAAATGTAAAAACAATCAAAAAAATTGTTTTTAATTTTAAAAAATGGGAAATGTGTGGCAATACTGTATAACAAACACACTGGTAACTGATGAAAATGTCAGGTATCAACAGAACACAAAAGACACATTCTCTTAAATTTTACTTCTTAAAATCTATTGAAAGAGACACATTTCATTTCAACCACAGAAATAAGAATTTAGCTTTTTCAAAGAAACAGTTTTTAGCCGGGCGTGGTGGCTCATGCCTGTAATCCCAGCACTCGGGAGGCTGAGACAGGCGGATCGTTGTGAGTTCGAGACCAGCCTGGGCTACAGAGTGAGCTCAAGGCCAGCCTGAATGGCATAGTGAGACCCTGTCTCAAAAACACCAGGGCCAGGGATCTAGCTCAGCAGCCTAAGCACCTGCCTGGCAAGTGCAAGGTCATGAGTTCAATCCCTGGTGCCGCAAAAAAAAGAAAGAAAGAAAGAAAGAAAGAAAGAAAGAAAGAAAGAAAGAAAGAAAGAAAAGAAAAGAAACAGTTTTGATAAAAACATCAGACTTCTCAGGTTCTGGTTACTTCCAAATTCCATGTCTTCTAAATTAATTAAATTTAATGAAAGAAGGTCAGTAAGTGTGACCAAGCAAATACTCCATAGTTCAGTCACAGAATGTTCATTTGTGTTTGCTCATGACAATAGCCATGGCCCTGAAATAAGAATCTTTTTAGATCAAACCCCGTTAACACTGGGAGCTCTGCTCAAGTTCATTTAACTATTAGAGTAACATTTTTCCAAACAATGTCTTAAACAAGTGCCTGGCACACACATAAATAAGATTTAAAATTTTAAAAAACCTTGAAACTTGACATATATATGAAAATATTCTTTGCATCTTCGAGTCACAAAAAGTTTCTTTTTTATCCTTCAAAACACAAAGCTCTAAATACAATCATCGCTCCACACAAGTACCAAAATCCAAAGATGGTCAAGTCCATTACATAAAATGTGTAGTATTTTCACATAACCTATATATGTCTTCCTATACACTTTAAATCACCTTAAGATTATTTATAATATAACTAATACAATGTAAATGTTATATATGTAACTGTTATAGGAAATAATGCCAAGGGAAAAGTCTGTACATATTCAGGACAGATGCAACTTTTTGAATCTGTAGATACAGAACCATATATGGAGGGCCAATTGATTCTACGTCCCAAATAACCATTCTTCCATACTGATAAAAGGACTACTAAAGGTAGATAATCATAAGATCAGTATTTATTTTGGTCACTAGAATAATAAAAGTAAAAAGCAAAATAGCATTTCCATTACACTGTATATATAACTTTATAGTCTAATTAGCTTTTGACTTAACTCCAATAGAGGAAGACTTTCTATAAAATTATTTCCGCACTTATACAATCACTCAAGATTGATTTTTCTTAAACCTTTCTATTTTTCATAGAAAATTTTTCTTCATTCTATTGCTATAAATTGTCATGATTTTATTCTCCAAAAATATAAAATTATTTAAGTTCCTATTGCTAATAATAATATGTTAAAGTTCCAGCTCATTAACATTTTTTACAATGAGACTAAAATTTTTGTTCAACTACATGATCAATGTCTCCTATTGTAGTCTCCAATTGTAATCTTTATACCTTGAAATTTCTCATTAAAACACATAGTATATATTATGACATGAGTGCATCTATCAAGATGCCATTTTTAATTCCAGTTACCTAATGAAGGAAAAATGAACTGAAGGCAACACAGTATAAATAAAGCATAGCATCTCCAATTCCTTAAAAAAAAAAAATTAGTCCAAAATTAACTTTCGTGCATCTGAAAGGAAGGAGCAGTGTTCATTCTGAAGTGAAGCATCAGTATATGGTTAAGGGAAAGGATGCTGTACATTGCAAGCCAGGATTCTAAGTATGAAAGTATGGAGGGTACAAAAAATTGGTTAAGTTTAAAAGGAAATGTCTAGGCTGATAGATAGAGGAAGGATTGTTTTGTTTGTTTTCTGGTAGTGCTGGAGATCAAACCCAAGACATACACACACACACACACACACACACACACACACAATCTGTAAGTTCTCTACCAGTGAAGCTGTACCCTTAGCCCCAGAAGAGGTTTTGTGTATTTATTTTATGAACACTTACAGCAAGACTTTTAAAAATATGATTAATATATTTTATCTCAAGTGTCCCTCAAAACTGGAGGATATAAGGTCAGCAAAGGATGTATGACTAGCAAGGAGTCAATTTTTAGCCTCTTCCCAAGGTGTGGGAACCACTGTGCCTAAGCTCTAAGCAGGCAGGAGCAGAAGTGGCATCCCCTCCACTGCCCTTTCTCTCCTTTTCCCTTTGGCTGCAAAGGAGACATACAATGTGACTCCAACGAAGCACGAGATGAAAGCTGTCAGTAGAGGATGAAACACAACAATGCAGGTGGGGCTCAGATTCTTGACACCAGGAAACTACCATATGAGAACTGGGCTGTCCGCCCAGACTGCAGAGAAAGACACAGACACTTCTATCTCATTTAAGCACTATAATTTTAGGAACTATACTGTAGCAACCAAGCTGTATCCTAAAACTCCAGATTGCAAAGCCTCGACACCAGCAAAATGTAAATCAAAAGAAGCTTTTCATTTTTCACCTTCATAATGTCACATACCTAAATGTTTTTCCCTTCATTAACCACCCTTGTAGGATGATTTTCCTAAGCCCTAAGGACACTAATAATTACGGACTTAATAAGTTTATTCCCCAAGAGATAAACTGACCAAAGACAGGAACCAACTCTGTCTTCGCAGACACATCCCCAACACAAGCCACCACGCCTACTATATATACCCTGAGGAACAGAACAAAGTGAGACAAATCCTTCAACCCTCCAGTCCCTGTTAATCTTCTCCTTTTTGAACTCCCCAAAGGGCTTCTGCTCTATGCCATCCACAAGTCTATAAGAAGTAGACTATTTTTTGTTTTTTCAACTATTTTGTTTAACTTTGTTCTTCTGAACATAACTGAACTCCTGGAGTCTGAGAGCAGGTTGCAACCTAGTGCCAGTATTACATTGGGCACACAAACATGGCTAAATGGCAACGCTGATTCTCACAAAGGTACATAACCAATGTTACCCATATCCTAGCCCTACAGTGCAAATACATCATTATGGTATTTATGTGGTTCCCAAAAGACAACCTTTTATTTCTCCAAATTTCAAACTGTGCTTCAGTGTAACGCAACACTGACATCTTGGTGCCTAAGCACAGTCACCAATAAAGCAAATCCCTTAGGCCAGGTGAACAGAAGCAAAGAAGCAACTTGGTATTGCACAAGAAATGGAGATGAAAGTGGCAGGATAGAATACTAGCATCCTGAGCTCACTAAGAGAGATCAGAGTAGAAGACAATTAATTTAGATACTAGAAGATAAGCATGGAATGAGGAGTCTATTTAGAACCCAAAGAAGAGACTGATGAGCATGAAGAAGGCAAGGGAAGGGAAGGCAGGGGAAGACAGGTGCAGGACAGGGTGGGATGGGTAGGGGCAAGGGAAGGGAAGGGATGGGCAGGGGCAAGGGAAGAGAAGGGAAGGGGCCAGGGGAGGGAAGGGAGGGGAGGGGAGCGGAGGGAAAGGGCAAGGGAAGGGAAGGGAAGGGAAGGGAAAGGAAGGGAAGGGAAGGGAAGGGGCCATAAAACAGGAGTAAGAAGAGGAAATTAATCAAAATTAATACTGATGTGACTAACAGTTTTGATAATGTTGAGAATTAATAAACTTTGGAATTTACTGTCAGTTACTTTCAAAACATTATCTCATTAAATAATTTCTGTAATCCTATAATGAGCAATGGCGAACCTTTTAGAGACCAAGTAACCAAACTACAACCCAAAACCCATTTATCATGAAGTGCCAACACTGTAATTAATTCTAAGCACTTAGGTTTTAGTTTAAAAAAAACTCACACATTAACATCTTTTGTCTTAAAAGAAAAACACAATAACACTCATGTCATAGGTTTACCACCACTGCCCTACAAGCTATGTGCTTAATTAATATCTCCCACTTTACAGATGATACTGAGGTACATTAAACTAACGTTAACATCACAGGGATGGTGAATGATTCTTTTGCATTTAAGTATCTTTTCTGTTCTGTAAGAACCTAGAAAATTAAAAAGAAATAATTCATGTCAACCATCAACCAAAACACAAGTGATTCTATCTTTCTTCAAAAACAACACCATAATTTTCTATGAAAAGAATGTATTTGTTTTGCAGTACTTAGGACTGAACCCAGAATCTTCACACCAAGCCACCTCCCCAGGACATTTTTTTTTTTTTTGGAGACAGAATCAAGACCAAAACCTTAAGCTGCCCAGGCGGAGTTGTAACTTAAAATCCTCCTGTCTCAGCTTCCTAGAGTGCTGGGATAACGGGCATGTGCCACAATGCTCAATTTTAAAAAGAATTAACTTATTCAGTTTTTCCTAAGTTTTAAAAGGGCAATATAACTTATTTGGAAGTTTATTAGAATAAAATAAATGAATAAATTTTCTCTTGTATGTCATCAAATATGATACAAAGTAGAGGCACTGAGATTATAATGTCCAACAAATGAAGATCGCAATCTCCGAGTTTATGTAGACATCACAAAAACTATTTCAATAGAAGCAATTATTTTAGAACTGGCTGTCTGCCCAAAGAATGCCAGAATATACTTTAACCACATGGACAGAAAAAAGCAGCAGAATCAGCTTGAACTCCATTTTATATCTGCTATGGTCTAAATAACACCACAAGGCAATTTTTTCTCTTATTACTTTTATATATAATTAGACACAAGTGAACAGATAAGCAAAAGAAAATATTGTAATTTATTTCTTATCAAAGTTAACATTCTTAGACACTTATAACATTTTCATTGAATTTTGGAGACGTTAGGTGAAAGCACTAAACTGTCAATATTGATACCTTACTTTTGTAAGGCAATGTCTGTGAAAAGAATATATTTAAAAAGACATAAAATAGTATATTTGAATGTCTAGGAGGAATTAAGTGGTGCTGTTTGTGATTAAAATTATCATAGATCATACAAGCAGCACTTACACAATTAATTCTACAAAAACAGTTTCCCTACTTTCTAAATAAAATCTTTAACTTTACACTAACTGATTTGCAAGAGGAAAAAATTATAAATGCACCACCTCCTAGTCTTCGTTTCAAGGTAACAGTAGCCAGTGTGGTCTTGACAGTTACTACACATTTCATTAAAACTGCATCTCTGTCCCATTTTAGGACTCAATACATGCTTCTGGTCATGTGGAATCAATTATGTCAACTATGATTTCTCTATAGCATTACTTTGCTACTTGCACAAGAACAAAAGTAATATGGAACTAAGAAATGATTCATACCATGCTTATATCACTATTCCAATAATCTTCCTCCAATGCAAATTATCAACATATTGTCAGGTCAAGTTCCATTACAAAGAGACAGAAATTTCAAATCTTTCAAAAGCAATGGAAAAGTTCCAAATAAATATCCATTACTTTATAATTTAAAAATAACTAATTTTTCAGTAACAAAATTTTCAAACTGTTACACTTTAACATGCATTTCAGTGCTACTGAATGAAATAAACAAGTCAAAATGACATCTGCCGGGCATGGTGAGTATGCCTATAACCCCAGCTCTCAGGAGGCTGAGACAGGAGATGCCACGAATTTGAGAGCAGCCTGGGTTACATAATGGCCTGAACTACACAAGACCCTGTCTCAAAAAAAAGAAGCCATTCATATATAAGCAATGATGCATCTCAACAGTGACAAACTCTCTCTTCAAATGGACAGAGAGTAATGTAATGGCTGGCCCGGTAAGCTACCGACAGGGCTTCACTCAAAACAGTACAGTACAAAGCAGCAGGGACCCAGATCTGCCTCTCCTACTTCTACTTGGTTGTGGGGAACTGAGTAAGGCTCTCTGGGCAGTGGCTCTTATCTGCAGAAGGAGACTGGACTACATACTTACACAAACTTTTTAACCAAAATCCTGGCAACAATGCAGTTTCCAGTATAAAAACAGATAAAAGTTGACTTTTCTCTTCTAGAAGCAACACCAAAACAGTTTTGGGGACTCATAGGCCCTTAGGTGGAGCAGCCTGAAAAATCTTGGAATTTGAAAATATATATCATAACTTTTGGAAAACTCAGTAGTGACACTCAAATTCTTTATGCTGTGATTAACTTAAACCTCACGTATCTTCTCCCAAAAACATCAACCGGAAACTTGATAAAGCAATTAAATTCACTAGGTGTTTCTTGAATATCTACTAGGTTCCAGATCCTGAGGATTAATGGTGAATTAGATAAACTCTCTCTTAGAAAGAGCCTACAAGGTTTAGGGGAGACAGATTCGAACAACTACCATACAAACAAGCAAAAGTTATTGTGAATTAAGTAGAGGTGTTACTGGATAAGATCAGCACCCCACTCAAACTCAAGTCAGGAAAACCTTCCTAAAAAATGAAGCATTATGGCCAAACTAACTAACCAAATACACATGGCTTGAATATGAGTGTACTAACAACTTTCTAACCACTTTTCTCAAATAGTTACTTCACTATTTATATGCTCTGCCTCACCCTTTCTGACCACACCTTCTTCTAAACTGTCATCTACAATCATCTGTTCTCCATATAACTGACAGTGGCTATGTCCAAAGGAGCATCCCTAGGACAAGAAAAAATGCCCTTTCAAGTGTTAAACATCTGTAATGGAGTCACTTGTGCTTAATGTGACCTAATCAAAATAAAACTTTTCAGAAAGCAAATACATCCCAAAACAGACCAGCGTTTTCTGAAAACAGAAATTTTAGTCTATGTAAATCAGAGTAATAAGAAGTACCCTCTGTTTTAATCCTTACAAAAAAAAAAAAAAAGTAACCTGAAGTTAACCAGTCAGCTCTTTTCCTATTCTGTTTTCCTTGTTCCCACATTACAAAGCCTACTACTATTCTCCCACTGCCTGGTGGGAGTCCTCATTCTGTTTTATAGAATGGAGGCTTCCTCAGTTTGTGAATCATGAATAAAAGCCAATTAGATCTATAACTAAATTTGTTGTAATTCTGTCTTAGACACAAGAATGAATGAAAGTGGAATGGAAATATCCACATGGGTAAGAGTGAGTACAAGAGGGTTACATAAGGGTAAGAACATATGGTGATTTATGTAAACTCCATCTAAGAATTTCCTACCGAAGGAAAGGGCCATTTTATACTCAATATCTTTCAGGCCCAAAGATATTTTAAATTTTTCAGTGTTACATGTCTTCAACTTGACTTGAAACTAATGAATTAATGTTTTGAACAGAACTGAGTCAGTACTAAACAATACCAAATGATTATTTCAGAAACAATAAAAAAAAACCTCATACATCTCCAAGTAACTCTATTACATAAATATAATTTGATGAACCCAGGTCTTTGAGAATACTAGGCACCTGCTCCACCACTAAGCTATACCTCTACCCCTAACTTGATGAACTTAATTTTTATATATGCTTCTTTATAAATTGAGTTTTTAGGCCAGGTGATTTTTTTTCTCCTTTGCTATATAGCCTAACAATTATAATTGAAAAAATTCCAGTTCAACTGACCATTAAAGTCTTACTGACTGACGATCTTTTTAAATGAAAAACACAGTATTTTAATATTTTTTATGACCTGGGACAATGCCAAACTAAGTCTATTTTTGCTTAAGAAACTTTCTTCTCAAACACTACCAGAATATAACCAATACTTACTAATATGCCTGTAAAAACAGAATTTGACACACCAGAAGCAGATATTTACAAATCAATAAGCTATTTATAATATAAACCCTATTAATTTTTAAAAAGTCATTTTAAGTACAAGATACTCATTACCTACCTCTCTCCATATATTAAAAATTCATGAATAATTGCATTGTTTATAATCTAGATGATTTTTAAATGTATTAGGATGGGCATAAGAACACACTGCACACAATATTTGCTTAGAGATAATTAAACTGAATCTGTATTTTTAAAATTATTATACAGCAGAGTATTCCCCAATATAAACTGACCTTCTAGTAACAGCTTCAAATTGTTAAATCTTTAATACAGCAAGGAAATCAAATTCAGAATAATGATAATTTTCAATGCTATAAAATCAAAAGAATATCTTTTTCATTTATTGAAGGTATCGTATGACAAAAGTAAAACTAAGTATGTTCTTCTCAGAAGGAAAAACATTTTAAGTACAATGACAAGAGCTGACCTGTACAGTATTTATTAGACTATTCATCAGAAAGTCTTACATATGTAAAAAGAGGCAGGTCTAATCATGGGTTCACAAGCTGTCACTAGGTTCAGATGCCTGGGTTTTACTTACCCTAGGTACTTATTTCCTGTCCCTTGACCATATAATCTTTGTTCATATCTATTTCATTCTTTCTCCCATCAGTTCTGTATGCCAAAATACATGAAAGGGTGCTTCAAAAACAGTAAATTTCTTCCCACGTATTTTCACTTCTTTTACTTCAGAGGCAAACATAAAAATGTATTTAAGTAATCTCAAAATCACTCACTCAAGAAGTGACCTCACTTGCCCATAAACAACTCGTTTTCTCAACTAAAAATCCTATATATAAGAAAGGAAAAAAGTCAACAACAAAAAGCAGATTTGGGACTACAGTGATAAAATATGAAAAAGAAACACTTTTTTGTTTAGTGAACCAAAACAGAGGCTGCTGCAGCTGTAGAACCTCTCTGGACTGATGTGACATGAGCTGCTACATTTAAAAACAGATGCTTTAAACAGATGGCTACTCAGATGAACGCTTCAGGCATTATCTCCCACACTCAGTCACGTTTACCAAAGACAAGAGCACTGGTTTTCTGCTATAGCTTTGGTGCAGAAACACACCAGACCTCAGAGTGCTGATACATACTGCTAATCAATGTTACTTTCCTAGCATAATTTCCATTTTTAAGGGCATTGCTTGTTGTAAAATACCAAGAAGCAGAATTCAAAGCATAGGCATAGAATTAATTTTAAATCCCTGAAAACAGACTACTACTAATATTCAAATCCAGAACTACTCTACTATTAAGTATTTTAAGTGACTTTTACTTTTAGTCATTTGTTCATGTCAGACCACCTCATTGCCAAAGTAATAACTAGCAAAAAGTGTACCTGGCGAAACCAATTAAGAATCACCTTGTACTCACATAATTTTTTTAAATCACTTTTCCAAAAGCACATAACACACAGTTAATAATACGAACCCACATATAGCCATTTCCGTATTAGGAGTCAGTGTTAATCATCTAGCAGTCTTCTGCACTAATGCAGCAGTAAGTCAGGCTTTGGAAAAAGTAACTTTCAGACTCCTGGCTGGAAAACGTGCTAGAAACTGTCTTCAAGAAAGGATTGAGACCTCCTCCAAGGGGCTGCACAACAGTGAGAAAGAGTGAAAAGAATGAAAAGGTCATCGTCATTTCTCTGGAGCACCAGAAGAGTTTTCTGACCAGAATGCTTATGTCAACTTCCAGTCCACTCACTTGTGCCCTGCTTGCACACTGCTGACTGCCAGAGTCTCAATATCTCATTTCACCCTCTTCTGCTCAACTCACCACAACCTTTTATTCTCAATTCCTGCTTACAATATGTAACAAGGATTCCCTTCCTTCTTAAAATAAAGACCTCAAATATATATCATGGCCTGGAAGATCATGTGCAGCTTGGTTATGCCTGGTCTATCCCTATCTACCCTCAGATAAGTCTCACCTAATACCATACTCCCATTCTCCCTACTAGAGCTATGTAAGAGTCGCCTTTCATTCCTAAAACACCATTGCCACCTGTACCAAAGACTGAAGCTCTTTCTACCCTATTGTCACTTCTCTCTTTATCTGCCTCAAGTACTACTCTGCTTTTCAAATCTCAGCACAGTTCAGCATGTGGGTGGTCCTGGATTTAATCCCTAATGCCCCTTCTGCCCAAAACAAATTTCCATTCAAATACCCCTTCCTCAGATAAACCACTCCCTTGACCTCCTAATATTCTACATAGCACCATACAGTTTCTTACAGTTGTATGTCACTGCAATTTTCACTTGTGTGATTTTATTGATGTCACCACTTGCCCCATCCAAAAGCTACTCCGAGGACTCCACAAACCAAGTCTGTTCCCACTCATAACTATGTTACCCAGCACTTAGTGCAACGACTGCCAAATTGAACTCTCAATAAATATTTGTTGAATTAATGAATGGATGTGAGCTTACAAAAATTAATATGCATCATCCAGTAGGAAAATTTATTACCATGTTTTTAGTTGCAATCCTGCAAAAATTCCTTATTTTCACTGAAATGGGAATGCATGAAAAGAACTCTTTAGGGATCAAATTCTTGATTCTTTGACTTCAAGCATGAAATAAAATTCTTCCTACATGACCAGTGAATTTATATCACAAAAAATAAGAGCGTATTCTAGACTTAAATCTTTAAAAACCAGACTGTGCTTTAAAGAGACAAGAGATTAAAGATAAGGTTATAAAGATAAAGAAGTAGATTGAAAAGAAAATTCAGACAGTAAAAAAACTCCTTGAAAAAAATAAATGATCTATAGAGAAGAATGTATTTTAATTTATTGTTAGAAAAAAAAAAGGGTTTGGAACTGTTGACAAGAGAAGATTAATATTTTATTTTTGCACATGAACAGGATCCTTCAAATAAAGATACACTGAATAACTAATGGATCAAAAAAATGGGGAGGAACAGACTAGATGCAGCCTGTTAAGGATGTATAATACTTCCCTATAAAACACCACAATCAACAAGCCAGCACAACATTCATTCGTCATTTTTAGAGATATGCTGATTTTCAGATTTAAAAGCTTACTTTCTCCCCATGATATTTATACCTTTTAAAAATCTTGTTTTTTTAAAATAACAGTATCTTTTCTACATACTTATTTTGTGTGGAGATCCCTCTGAGGAATCAAGAGATCAATTCACCACATTCATATTTTATTAAGTGAGGATTATTATAGAGACCTAAAGGTACAATATCAAATGCTAACCATTTAACTGTAGCCATCCTAAAAATGACTGTTACTGCCATGAAGATATTCCAGTGTGGCCTGCCTCGCTTAGATTTTTATTTTCATAACTTTTCCTTTTCATTATGGCTTTACTGCTAACATTTCCTCCTGACATGTATTGATCATGCTAATAGCTATAATACTGCCTTTCCTGCCTGGAACTCGTAGACTATATTTTATAAAAATCTATATAAATTGACAAACAAATTATTTAATGATGTTTATTCAAAGGAATGGCAATTTCTAGATAGCATTTTTCATCACATTTTAAATATTCAAGGTAAAATGCTTTTTTTAAAAACACAACTTACAAAAATAACTCAGTACTCACCAGGCATGGTGGCTCACGCCTGTAATCCCAGCACCCGGGAGGCTGAGACAGGCGGATCGTTGTGAGTTCGAGACCAGCCTGGGCTACAAAGTGAGCTCAAGGCCAGCCTGAACGGCATAGTGAGACCCTGTCTCAAAAACAGGGCTGGGGATCTAGCTCAGCGGTCTAAGCGTCTGCCCGGCAAGCGCAAGGTCGTGAGTTCAATCCCCAGGGCCGTAAAAAAAAAAACAACTCAGTACTTTATGATGCAACACATGCAACTTACATATATCGTCTAAGCTATAGGTACCACTCCATCATTACTGTTTATTTAGCCAACTAACTCTTCTTGTGCTCTCTCAACTGTAAGGAAAGAGCCATATGTAAATGTGGCTCTCAGGGTTCAAAATGAAGAAATTTTTATTAAGCATAAAATCCTAAATGTTGTCATAAAACTTAACTAAATTAATTATGAGAATTTAAACAAGGGTACTAAATAGAAGCAACATAGCTCTTTATTCAATTCCTAGAATGGTGCCTCATGCATAATAAATACATTTCTGACGGAATGAACTAACAAATGGCACAAAACTTTGTGATGACAAAGATCTTTTCCCACTTACTTCTCAGCCTCCAACCAGAAAGGAAGGTGAGAAACTTGCATGTGAATGTCTTAAATGTGAGTGACCCATAAGCCTGCACAATCCAATGAAATTCAACAATGACAATCACTTGATCCTGCCAGATTCCTCTTGGAAGTTTTCCCATATTATAAACTTTTAGACAGTTAGTTGCAATATAGGGATGATTCAGGGTAAGATTAAAACTAAAAGAATTTTTCTTCAACATTCCTAAAAAGTCTTCTGTTTAAACAGCTCCAACAATGGCTGCATGAGGAAGGAAAAACCAAATGCCAGGCAAATAACATAGCACTCAAATATTTGTTGAAAGAACATGATTCAGAATGGAAACCCCTCAGATGTTACAGGCAAGGTCAGAGGAAGGCAACATAAAAACACACCCTTTGAGAAATGAAAGCAAGTAAGCAGGCATAAACTAAAATGAAACACTAAAGGAGTCTTCAAAGTGTGAAAGAACTAAGATGCCTGAGGAAGCCAATCAAAGCAGGAAAACACTGCTAAGATGTAAGTAATATACTGTATATAACTGTTACAACACTGAACTCGAAGACAATGGGACCTGGGCGATTTACTTCTTAGAACAAATTAGAAGAAGCTTGTCCAAAGCATTAAAATGGCCAAGATGGCCAGATGGTGGCACATGCTTATAAACCCAACATTCTGAGAGGCTCAGGCACGAAGATAGCAAATTCAAGCTCAACCTGGACAACTTGGAGACTTGAATCCTGCAGGCTTATGGATCACTCAAAAAAAAAAAAAAACATGCTTGGATCCTGTATTTATCAATCAATCTTTTAACTCCTAGCTTAGTTTCCCAAGTACCAAGACACTACAAAAGACATGGATTGGAATGTGGTAAGTAACCACTAAAAAAGTATACCCATCCTATTGTCAATAATCTTACAAGCACTGTGGATTACACATCAACCTTTTCTAAATATTGTATCTTTCTGAGGTACCCAGAGATGCATCAACTCTGGGCAAACAGATACAACTATCAAGTTGAAGATGCAAGCCTAAAGCAGAGATTTCAAAGTTTTAGGCTTCAGGATTCCTTTACATTCTTAAAGTTTATAGAGATTCCAAAAAAGTTTTGTTCCTATAGGTTGTATTTATCAACATTTACTATACTGGAGCTAGGAGGAGAGCTCAGTGATATATAGCACTTGCCTAGCATGCACAAGGCTCTGGGTTGGATCTTCAACACCAGGAAGAAAAATATTAGAAACTGAAACTGAAAAACATCAACACTTATTTATTAAATTATTTAAATACAATGAGCCCATTTTATATCAACATAACTGTATTTTCGAAAACAAAATCAGTGATAAGAGGTACACAGGTCTTTACTTTTACAAAACTAGATGACATCTTTTCTTTCTTTCTTTCTTTCTTTCTTTCTTTCTTTCTTTCTTTCTAATTGTTGCTTTGTTTTGTTGAGACAGGATCACACTATGTAGTTCAGGCTGGCCTTGAATTCACTATGTAACATACGCTGGCCTAGAACTTGAAGTAATAATCCTCCTGCCTCAGGCTCCCTGGTGCTGGAATTACAGGCATGTGCAGCTACACCTGTCTGATCAATGTACTTCTATATTCAGTGGATTGTAACATATTCTTTTGGTTGCAGTATAGAAAAAAAAATCTACACTTTGTAATATATTCTTTTGGTTGCAGTATAGAAAGAAAACTCAAACAGCTGAAGAAGGGAATATTTTAATAACCTTTTCAATTAACTGCAGATACTTTTCTCTAATACTATACTAAAAGTTAATAAATGATAGTTTCTAAAAGGCTAATTAAAATGTGGAATCTAAAAATCTTATTACTGACGTTTCTACATTCTTTTACATTAAAACCCAATAGTCTGTTACTTTAAAAGGATCTTTTACCCATGCATAATTTTTAATATTACACAATGGTTCACTGACTGATGCAAATCTATCTGTTGACATGTTTCACCATACAATAATTTTAAAATCACATTTACTGGTAATAGTAAAAAAAAAAATTTTAAGTAATGAGAAGCTAGTAACTCACTGTAGCAGATGAAAGTGTCAAAACTTTGTTTTATATGAAACCATAAATTTTATTTCCAAAAGCAACAAATATTGTCAGTTTTCCTTGACAAGCTCACTTTGTTCATTTTAGAGAAAATATCTGCTAACTACCTAAGTCCTAATGCCTAGAATCTTACCTTTAACACCTTAAAAACCAATGACATTAAGCATCCACTTTGCATCTGTGATCTTGAATCTGTCAACATGTTGGACTCTCAGTAGATTCAGAAAATTTCTTACATCATTATATAAGATGTAACAACCCTTCTTTATCATTGTTAAGATGAACAAATTAAAAGAAATTTTTCCTCACTGACCATGGGTGACAATTCTAAAACAAATGTCAGCAAAAGAAATAGGTAAATGATTAAAGCTGTCCCTTTTCTACATGAAGTTGGAGCTCTTTAAAAAAAAAAAAAAACAATATTTATAAACTAGTTACTTCTTTACTAGGTACAGACAAAAGACAAAAAAGAGTTACTTCAAAGTAACAAGTCAAAAGTATATCTGACTATTCAATTTCGGTGCTGACAGATCCACAAGTCTGGTTTAATGTATTTATCTATATGGGATATCTCTGCGGGCCAGCTGTTATTAACTACACATGCCTATCTGAATAGTTTGCAAATTTAACTTGCAGAGTTTTCAAATTGAGTATGAAAATCTAACAAAAAATTAATAACAAATGAAAAGCCAGGTGTTGTGGCACATGCCTCCCAGCACTTGGGAGGTTGAGGCCAGCCTGAACTACATAGTGAAACCCTGTCTCAAAAGCACAATCAATCAATCAACCAACCAATCAATAAATAGAAGTATTTAAAAAAAAAAAGTTAAAATTTAGACATAAAAAAATACACAAGTATCTTCATAGTGAAAATTGCTTTTGCTTCTGCTTCTGCCAGAAAATCAAAAAGAATATGAAACACACACACACACACCCCCCAAGGACTAAAGTAAAATTTCTCTCTCAAGCAAGATCTGGCTCAGTCGGGCCTGATGGCGCACACCTACAATCCTAGCACTCTGCAGGCTGAACTCTCAAGAGAAAAACCAGTCTGGCCTCCACAATGAGTTCAAGAGGGACCCTGTCTCAAAATAAAAAGGTTTGGGTCATGACTAAACTCTATTTATTTCAATGTACATCAACGAATATTTCCAGAATACCTCACTATGTGGAAGTTTTGATAAAAGCAGTCATTCCACAAGTGAAACACAGACACCAGATGGTAAAATCTCAAGGCAGTCACTTGTGATGAGTAAAGAGTATTTTGGACAGAGTTACACAGTAAAAAGTAAGCCCCTGAAGCATCTGAACACCAGAGCAAAGTCCAGCAGACTGAGGAGTCTGAACGCTTTCAAAGGCAACAAGAAACAATAGTTTTTGAATTCATGAGTTTTAAAACAGGGTCTCACTATGTAGTCAAAGCTGGCCCTGATCTCACTACACAGACCAGGCTATCCTTGAACTCGTGGTGATCCTCCTGCCTCAGCCTCTTAGGTGCTGGAATTGCAAGTGTGCACCACCACACCCAGCTTTAAATTGAAGAGTTTTAAGGCTATAACCTTTTTAAAAATATAGCTCTCAGGGCCATCTAAGCAGATGCAGATCAGAGGACAGCAGACACTTAAAGCAAGGAGACAAGTTAGAAGTGCTTCACGAGAACCTACGAAAAAGGAAATGGAAAGAATAACATACTATATCTACTAGGGAAGAAAAATTAATAGAATTCTAGTGACTGACTTGAGAACAGGAGGAGGGAGAAGACACTCATTCCAAAGCTTCACATATGGATAAAGAATTGAGAAATGATACCATTAACCCTTGGCAAGAAACATATGTAATAGTGTAGTAAGAAGGAAGAAGGTTGTTAATAAAATGTGAATGATTTACAAAATCATGGCAAATATAAGATGCTAGTAAAATATTCATATGAAGAAGTACAATATAATACTGGAAATAGAAGAATGGAACTCATGGAAACAGTCCATCTAGAGATACTACTGTAAGTCTTGATCCCAGAAAAGCCACCAGGGAAGCAACAGAGACAGAGACTAGTGAAAAATCAAGTGGAATAAGGGAGGAAAAGAGGAATAAGAACAAAACTGCAAGGACTCATACCTGTAATAGGAAGAAAGCTAAGGTTAAGTGGCCAGATCCTGATTCTAGACTATCTAGAAAAGAATCCCAACTCTGCCACTTAACCTGTGCAACCTTGACTCAAATTCCTTAAATTTTTGTGCTTCCTTTTTCTCACCTATAAAATTGGGATAACAGTAAACCCTTTGTGTTGTTCCTTTTGTCTTCACATAACCCACATGTCAAACATTAGAGAAAGGAAATAAAGTCCATGAGTAAAGCACAGGTACCAAATGCCCATCAACTGGGAGATGGATAAAAAAGATTTCTATACAATAGAGTACTACTCAGCTATAAAGAAGGATTGCATTCAGGCCTGTATAGGATAAATGGACGTGACTTGAGACCACACTCGTAAATGAAATAAATCAGACTCACATGTGTAAATACCATATTGTCTCTCTAGTGTAAGAAACTGAAAGAGTAAATAAAATCCAAAATCTTAATAAATATTGTGGAAAGGTAAGAAACTGCCCAAAGGGGAAAAATAACTCAGATAGGAAAAAGGAGAGGAGAAGGAAGGGAAAACAAAAGATACTTTAAATTTGTGTATATATACCTAAGATAGCTAAAATGATTAAACTACTAATTCTATTAGTTCTTGAAACAGAACAGTTAATACACATATGATTGGACCTATTTTTCATGTCTATATCTGGTAATCTAAGCAACTCTTCTGAAGATAAGTACACAAAAATAACAACCATTGTTAAATTCCTATCCTCTTGTTTTGAAAGCCTATATTGTTATTGTTTTGGGCTTTTTGTTGTTGTTTGTTTGTCTCTTTTAGTTCTTGTTTTTCTTGTCTGTGTTTTTTTGTTTTGTTTTTCCCCTCTTTAAAAATAAATTAAATAAATAAAATAAAGCGCAGGTAACAGTGGCTAACTCATACCAAGAATCAGGAAGTACAAGCTACAGCCACTACCACCACCACCATCACCAAGAGCGAACAGTAAGAGACAGAGAAACAGAAGACAATCAGAGCAGGTACCTGTACAAGGGAAGCTAAAACAGATCTCTTGGGCCCAGTTTGAGCAATAAAAAGAGGACCCTGGCCCATCTCAAAAACTAAAAATAAAAATAAGAAGAGTACCAGAAAGAAAAAAAGTGACAAGAGGATATGAAGAGCATAAGGGAACTACATGGAGACTAAGAGGTATCCCTTGCATGGGGCCTTAGGGTCATGACAGAGCGGTATCAGTTGGAAAGTAGTAAGGCTGCAGTGAGACCAAGATAAGCAGAGGCAATAAGAAAAGTTGCCTCTAGAGTGTTTAAAAAACGAAAACATGATAGAACCTTAAGGTGCAGTTAAATTCAAGTCACAAAAAATTCTAGTTGAGAGACCACAAGGTTTTAAAACAAGAGAAAGAACAAAAGGATCAAAAGAATTTAAACAGAGAGAAAGAGAAGAGAGACGAGACAAAGTCACAAAGAAAGTGAGCACACGTGGAACTTCCCCATCACAGGAATGCAGTTAACACTAAAATGAGTCCAAGCCAGGTGCAGTACTGCACACCTGTAATCCCAGCACTAGAAGGCAAAACAGGAAGTATGCAAGTTCAAACCTACTATGGGCAACTTAGCAAGATCCCATCTCAGAATACAAAATAAAAAGGGGCACATATATGGCTCCATGTGAAGGTCTTGGACTCAGTAGCCAGTGCTAAAACAAACAAAGAATCCAAGCCAGGTGGACAATAATCCCAGCACTCAGGAGGCTGAGGCAAGAGGACTGCAAATTCAACACCCATTAGGCTATGGAGCCAGTTCAAGGCCACTCTGGACTGCTTGGCAAGATCCTGTGTCCAAAAAATAACAAGTTAAAAAATGAGTCAATCTAGCTCAGCGGTCTAAGCGCCTGCCCGGCAAATGCAAGGTTGTGAGTTCAATCCCCGGTGCCGCAAAAAAAACAAAACAAAACAAAACAAAAAAAGAGTCAAATCTCCTTCAAAGGTAAGTGGGGAAGTAGAAAAAGAAAGGTTCTCAGTTATCTCAGAGGTTTTGACCTGTGGTAGCCAAGGAAGACTAACAGCTGAGAACCAGCAGTAAATTTCTGAAGTACCTATATTGGATAACTATTTTACATATACTTCATCATTCCTCACATCCTTAAGTACTAGAATAACTCAAGTCAAATTAACTCCTATGCCCTTTGTTAATGAGGTAATTTTTATGGTATTAGACAACACACACACCACACACACATAAAAGTGCAAATATACTAAGGGGACATCTCAGTTAATTTTCACAAAGTGAGTACACATCTGTAAACAAGCAGCTTACACCTCTACCTAAACTCTGAATACACAGTAAATAGCCTCCCCACCCTACATTCCTACTTCCTTCATGGCCTCTCCCATTTAAGCATTTACTCAGCAAGTGTATCCACTATCCTGATTTTTATTGCCATAAATTAGTTTCAGCTGTGTCTAAACTATACAAAAGAAATCAGAAAACCACTTGGAAAGAAGAAAGTCTCACAATTTTTGTCATACTGCAATTCAAAATCTTTCAAACCTTAAAACATTGTCTCAAATAGTCTCAGATTAAGATACATCTTCAGGTAAAGACAAATTTTAAGTACTTTATGGCCATTTTTATAGTGATTCATCTGTATCTCCTCAATGTAATTCTCGTTTTTTCTGTCCATAAGTGGACCCAAAATATCACTTTGCCTTAAATCTCAAGTCATTTCACATGGAAGCTTTTCAAGTAATGATATTTAGGATAATTTTAAAGTTGCATTTTATGTTGACTTTAATTAGTTGGTACCTAACCATATTATTCTTACTATTTTTAATACACCTCCTTTATTACCAATTATCTCCCTCCATGATTTTGTTATTAAAAACATACAAAAAGATAAATCTGTCCTATGAGGAAAAAATACTATATTAAAAGGGATCATTATTATATTCAGAAGAATGTCAGCATCAAGAAAAGCATTTACTAACACTAATCTAACATCCTAAAGATCAACTCCTTCCCTGGAATTCCCAAGATAGAATTCTTAATAAAGAGCACAGAATTTTCAGAATTAGTTTCACAGATTCGCATTGTTGACAACAGTCTGCAGTACTCAGTGGTATACAACAAAAGGCTGGTAACAGTTTACTTCAAATTGTAAGAGTTGCAGAAATCAGGTTTATATAGTTTGACAAATGATTCTGTATTTTGCAGAGTCAGGAGGAACTAAAGTTCAAAGGTCTAACAGAGCAAGTTCCTCTTCGAGTTAAACTACAAAAATACATACTAGATAATTCTGAAAAAGAAAAAGAAAAAAACTTTTCGGTTGTTTGAGACAGAGTCTTGCTAAATAATCCAGGTTGGTTTTGAACTCACTATGTAGCCCAGACTGGCCTCAAACTCTAAAATGATCCTCCTGTCCCAGTCATCCAACTGCTGGGATTACAGTCATGCCCCACCACATTCAGCTTTGAAAAATAAAAATTTACAACTAAGTTCGGCTATGTAACTATGAAAAGTTATGCAATCATTTAAAATGAAAAATAAATTTCCCTTCCAATATTAAAAATATCAAACAAACAGACAAATGTGAATATATCTTCATTAATAGCAAAACAAACCATTTAATTTTAATCTTGCGATATATTAAAACTGTTCTTACAACCCACTCCCCTTGTCTTCACCTCACAGTATAACGTCTTTCCTTATTTTCTTCCTAGTAGTCTCTTGACAAAGGATGATGTCTTAATCAATTTAGCACTATTCAGTACATAGTGAAAATTTCAAATTCTTTGCAGAATCAAACTGAATATTCACCTCTAAAATATTTTGACTGTTCAAGGATTTGAAAGATAAGTCTAAAATGGGAAATTAACTCATCTTTTTGTTATGTGGGCTCTGAATTAATATGAATTTACAGGAGATTATGTTTTTTCAGAGAGGGGTTAGGGACTGAACTCAGATCCTTTGCCCCATTCTCTACATCCCAGCCCCACTCTCTTAATTGTCCAGGCAGAATTTAAACTTACAATCCTCCTGTCTTGGTCTCCCAAATGCTGGGATTACAGCTATCCATTACCACAGCAAACTGAGACAGATTTACACTATCAGTGAATCAATCTCCATCACAATGGATTGTTGTGCCGCAAATTAATGTTCTGCACTACCCATTTCGAATATTAGTATTCTAAATTTCTATTCAGAAGCTGCGATTTTAAATATAACTTATCTGAGAACAAAAGTAAGAAGGGAATACTAAACGTAGAACAGTTATTCAAACTGGAAAAGCACTAACTACTGTTATATGTTAAAGTTCAAAGTTGTTAAGAAGTTCTTCCAAAAAAAGATTTATAACAAATTACCTATATAGTACGTGCATATGTCTACACTATTTTTTAAAGAAAATAGTTTGGTATCAGTAAGTACTAAATTTATTTTACAATAAAGCATTTGAATCTAAAGCTGATTGTACATATATTTAAACTAAAAAAATGTGTACAAATGATCAAAACTGGGTAAGTGTGAGGACATTTCAAGTTAAACAGTGGAGTCATGCAATGTGGACACACAGGTACCTGAGCAAGAACCACTATTTAATGTTACAGGAGAAAGTGGAAGAAAGAAATGAGAGAAGAGTAACTGAAGAGATCACAAAACAAAATCTTGAAGTACAAGCATACATGGTATAGCCATTCTCCATGAAGAGTGCCTCAGAAGACAGTTAGTAGTTTGAGCAACAGCTAGCTGTATTCTGAGTCTAGAGCCATACCTACCAAAAGGAGTGTAACCCACCAATCTGAAAGGGTTATAAAAGATTCCAATGATGTACAAATTACACCAGTAAAATGTTGGTCCCATCTCAGAAATGTGACTTTCCTTTGAGTATCTCTATAATCCAAGTGATTTTGTGGCTCTTTTTCATTCCAAATTGTTGCAGTTAATTAGGTTAAGAGTAACAATGAGGAAGATTTCACATCGGCCTTTACGGCTTGGCCTCACTACCTTAGTTTTGGAACCTCAAGACCTCAAGCCTGGTATAATTTTCAACAGAAGGGTCCTTACTTGAGCAGTGGAACTCAAAAAAAAAAGCTACGAAAGAAAAGCTCAAAAGAAAGCAAAGGGAATTATTTTGTGAAAAAACAATGACTAGATGCATCCAAAGTCAAGCTTAATAAGAATGAGAACATTGGGATTGGGGATTTAGCTCAGTGGTAAATTACTTGTCTAGTGAGCTGGAAGCCCTGGATTTGGTGCTCAGCAACAACACCCTCCAAAAAATGAGAACATTTAAAAAATAGTAACAACCAAGACCAAGGAGCATAAGGAAAAAGACGCTATTTGTTGAATAAGTCTCTACAATGACAGCATACCATGTCAGGGTGAAGTACGATAAAGGGCAAGGGAACCATCTCTTCAGAAACCAACGAACATAAAATGGCAGTGTTTGGAATAGGCCATAGAACAAAGGTAAAGAAAAATCCACTTGCCTATTCCTTTCCCAGATGATCTCACTTCCAAATTCTCTACAAAAAACTGGAAAATAATTTCCTCAAACTGGCAAATCCACATCAATCCGAATACCAGCTTCTCAAGTCATAACTTGTGCCCCTCTCCTTTACCACAAATCACAGTCCCCATCCTGAGATAAGATTTTTACCTCCAGGGCACATCTGGAAATGTCTGGGGACTTTTATTTCATCAGCAAGACTTAAGGTGTTAGAATTCGACACTACTGACATCACCTAGCAGTAGAGGCCACGGATGCTGCTAAATATCCACGAGAGTCCACAAGGAACTCTCCGCTCACCTGTCAATAGTGCCAACATTAAGAAACCCTAGCACAGATCAGACATCTATGCTCTCGAAAGCAAGTCCCTCAACCTAAGAACTAAATCTCACTCCTTCTCAACTACTTTAGAAACGACGGGTCCAGCTATTCTCATTTTTCACTATTGTATCAATGTACATGCAATAAGAAGAAACACCTTAAATGGGCTCAACAGAATGTTAAGTAATACATATTTTCAGATATCTAAAGTACTAATGAAATCTAAAGGGCCAATCAAAACTGTGACAGTTCTCCCTTACCATATAATTACATTGCTTATAATGTGGAAGAAATTTCTAAAGAACTTGAGAAAATTAACTATTTTTTAATTGTTTCTTAAATATCAAACATTCCCCTTAAAATCTTATCTGTACACATCATTTATAAATCACCTTTATTTGTAAAGAAAATAACCAATCCAACTTTTAAAACACTATTATTCAAGCATTTGTTCTTCTATTTATGAAAACACACGACATAGGCTACACCTGAACTTCCTTAGCACATCAACCTATGAGAATATGGTAATGGCAATGAGATACAAAACATTTGCTGGTGTTATCACAAATGACACTGTCGAACAATTATTTCTTTAAAGTAAATGGAGGATCAACTAAATGTGAGCTGGAACAAAATGGGGGAAATGTTAAGATTTCATCCGATTATGGGAGCATTAGAAAAATCTCACAACAAAAAAATTTTTAATTGTTACTTTAAGAATAGTCTTACTCCCAATACTAAGACCCAAAAGCACACTGCAAATTACTATTCCCAAAGTAAACTGTGGAGAACTGGAAAAGCCCTCATGGAGTTTACACTCCACAAGAACACCTACCTTTCGTTCTCCCTCACTTCTTTCATGCCTTCTTCTTCTAGTTTAAACTCCACTACTGGTCACTATAATCACTCTTGTGCACATGCTCTCATGTCCAGTGGTCCTCTCTCTTTTTTTGGTATAAAACACTAAAAAACCTTAGGTAAATCCAGCTCCTCACTTACTCATGCCTGAACCTGGGCAGCTGAATGTGACTAGAAAAATGGCAAACACAAGCAAACTGGCCTTAAACTCATAACCATAATTTAAATGGGTACATGCCATTATGCAAAGAATCAAACCACACTTCCTTAGACCCTGCACTTTAACTACTTCCCTGCATGAATAACCCTTTTCTTTGGCACTCTCCACAAGTCCCACATTCCATATCTACCACTGATTTGCTTCTGATATACAACAGATGGTGTGTACTCAATGTTAACTAGGGTCAACCCCTCACTTCTGTACTTTCCCCATTCACTGCACAGAACTTTCTGAAGAATACTGCTCCAGCAAATTCTCTCTCTCCTTCACATTGACACAGTTTCTTACTTTGCACAGTATTGTTTCCAACCAAAAAATAAAAATAAAAAAATAAAAAAAGGGAAAAGAAAGACAAGACCAGACCAGACCAGACCAGACCTGTAATTAGAACATAAATAAACTTGGAGACCCAAAAACACAATCTGGAAACCAAAGGATTTCAACATGCATCATGTTTACTCTCCACACCACCAAAATTCCAGTCACTGTTCAAGGACATCCCCTCTCCATCAAGTCTTCTCTTCCTTCTCCCACCTCCAAGTTCCTGCAGGGCACTTTCAGAGCACCACTCTGCCACCATGCTGCTTACCAGGTACTACACCAGCATACAAGTAATCTCACTCTTCAGATTTTAAGCTACTTATGGCTGAAGATGGAATTTTAACCACACTCTGACACAGAGCAGGCATGCAATAAATAGTGAATGCTCATCAAATGAAAGAAAAAATGTATGTTTGCATGTATTGATCCTAGAGCTTACAAACTTGGGAGAAAAAAACAAAATCTGTTGAAAGAAAAGCTGACTAAAATGAACTATGACCAACTTCTGAAAGAATCAGAGAACAATTTGAAAACCATGGGAGTCCAGAGCTGACAGCTTACCACAGCTCCTTATTTGGGTCTCCAATATTAGGACATAAATTGATAGCAGGTAAAGTCATTCTGCAGATTAGACTTGTGCTAAATCTCAGTTTCTGCCCAAACCACAGTGCGGGCAAGTAAGTACTCTAATGGAGCTTTTAAATGGAACATCACTTGTGAGCAGCTTCTCCAGTGATAAACAGTTTTTAAGCTATACTTTACAAAGCAAAGTTTGTGAGAGTAATCTGCAAAACAGACTTATGACATGGAATACGATCAGAAAATATACCAAAGTAAAATGACTAGGTATCACCAAGAATGGCATTTGAGTTTTAAAATATTAAAGTTTAAATTTCTATCTCCTTATAAATCCCTGAACTGCTGATTCCTAGCCCTTATAAGCAAACATATACTTTGGTACTGAAACCTTTAAGTCAATTTTGCAACATATGCAAAATACCCATAAGGTGAAATGTCATTTTTTACCTATAAAGACAATTATTCTAATATGTTCATAATTTCTAAAAGTTTTATTTTTAAAAATTTTACAGGATTCAATGAAATTAATAGCACTACTTTGGCAGAAGCAAGGAAAGGGGAAATAAAAAAAAAATCAGAAAAAAATGCTGACTTCTTAACAAGTAAGAAACTGTCTTTGATACAATTTGGTTAGGATGACATTCTGAGGTCCATAACCTTACACTGAGTGGAAGCTGGCAAACCCCTGAATATGGTTTACAAACCACCATGCCAAACTCCCTTCAGCCTCATTTAAGGTCTACTGCCTACCATCTAACCTCACTAGGGCACTGTGGCAGTGGTGAGCCCAATGAACTGATAAATGAACATGGGGTCTCAACAAACATGCTCTTCATAAGTTACAAAGAACACACAGAAGGCAGCTATTCAATGGTCACAAAATCACAAAAAAATCACAAAATCGACCTTACCCCTCTGGTAAGGTTGCTACAATCTTTAAACCTTAAGTTTTTAGAATAATTATAATCAATCTGCAATAAATTTGGTAGATGATATTCTATATTAAATAAAAAGTAACAAATAAATTAGTTTCAGAACATGAAAGGTATATAACATAGAGATTTTCAGAATAATGTAAACAGAAATTATATACTTTCAAGAAATATAATTTGGAAAAGAAAAGAAATGTGGGGTTTATATAACAACGAAAAGAGGGATATTTTCAGCTAAGTGGCAAGTAGCTAATGTGTCACTTTAAATCAAATCTGTCACTGAAATGAGGTTTTCCAGAAAATAGTAATAATAATAAAAAGTTTTAGGCATTGAAGAAATACAGCTTAAGAAAAAGAACCATGGCAAGTACCGCAAGTATCAATAAAGTAACAATAAATCATTTATCTGAACAGTTACTAGAGATGTCAATTATAACAGACCTCTATCTACACTGCAGGTTTGAACCACTTTTCTGATGTCAAATATTCACACCCCCCAAAAAAATCAATGAAAGCCATTATTTTGATTTAAATCAAGTATCTAAAAACCATTAAGTATTTATCACTTGAATTGGCATTCTCAGTTTTACAAGAGAACTAAAAGTCATTCCTATTAAAGTTTCAATACTGTGTAAGGCTTATTTGACAATCACGACCAAATATTTATGATCCATGCCTCTCAGAAATAGCTTTATGTAGTGGTGGGGTATTTGACAAGAATACAGTGTTTGATTTTCAAAAGAATACGTCAAGAAATATCTTCACAGGGTTGCCTGTATTAGTGAATCAAAAAAGGTCTAAGAAAAGGCAATGCCTCTAAAATATCTGTTTCACATACCAGTAGATAAAAATGTACTCCAAATGCACATCCACATAAATTCTATCAAAAATGTACATCAAAAAATTTAACATACATCTTCATTATTGAAGTATCTCACTGTTAAAAATTCGTAACTGGCAAAGATTAAAATTAAATTTAACCAAGCTCAGAAAATTACAAAATCTTTACTCCTTTACAAAGTGGTCAGTAGAGAGCAGCATTATTAGATGGACAAAAGGAACCAAAAGGCAACAACAGCTTTCTTCTTAATTAAAATACGGGAAACCTACATACTAATTGGAATATAAGCAACATATTTGACCACTGTAATCTAGGTTCACTCCTTGTGGTAAAGGGTAACTGTGTTGAATTTACATTGAAGTGTAATTTCCAACATAAATTGTGTAAGGTTAGCAAAGATCTTAGTAAGGCTACAGTCACTGTAAGGTAATATTATATGAAGAGCCAACAAGACTGCTGATCATGGTATTCAGCATGTGGGATCCAAAACTCCTCAGCATACCAATCAAGGCCCTCAACAATCTGGTTCTAACCTACCTTACTCACCTGTTTCCCCTTCCTCCTGATCAGGCACACCTATTACAAAAGCATCAACTTGTTCATCCACATTTTTCTTTCTCCACGCCTTCACTCATTCTATTTCCTTTTCTTGAAGTGAATATCCTATTTATTCTAACATCTCATCACTGTCCTTCCAATGTCATCAGTTTCAAATACTACCTATTCCAGACTTCCCATTTCCTTCAAGTAACAGTAAATTTTAATGATCACAGTGCAGCTCTAATTATTCCACGAAACACCATTTTGTATATAACCTCTTATTCAGTTCCGTGTCTTAATGTTTTCTTTCCCCTACTTGACTGGATACCTAGTGAACTGATCACACCTGCTCAGTTAAAAAAAAAAATCAATGAACCATAAAACTTACAGACAGAACAAATACACCCCAGATTTACAGAAAGAAGCAAAAACTCCCTCCCTACCCAGGGGGTGGGAAGGTTAGGAAGGAGGTACGAATGACAACACACTTCAATTTCTGTATTTACATTTTCATTGCCATTTGGGGTTTTATGACACAGCAACTATTTTAGTGGTTCTAATAAGTTAAAAGCCTTTAAACATCATATTTATCACAGAAATCCAGAGTTAAGTATACGATACCAAATCCATTATCTACACCTCGGGAAATTAAATCTCAGTTGGCTAAGGAACCCAGGTAAGTTCACTGCCACAGCAAAGTAGAAAAGCTGGCATTACAGCCCAAGGTCTGTGAGATATCAGTTTACTGCTTTTGTTCCACAACCTCACCGTGTCTGTGTCTCTGGACAGTCAGCAGTCAAGACTCTAAATCTACATACAAAATTTATAGTAGTGGCAGACAGAGTAAAGGGTAAAGATGCAATGAAAATCTTCATAATCTCTACTTCCTGAAGTCCACACTTAGTGTACCTATGTTAGCTCTTTGTTATTCCATGAAATGGACACAAGGAAATGTGCTCCCAAACCCATACCTTTTAATTCGAAATTCTCCAACTAATATAACCCATATTTTCTACTTGCCTGCCTGGCAACTCTCCAAACAGGGTTTACTGCAGCAAGTGTATGCAGTAAGGTGTTAAATAAAATTGATCATCTTGGACTAGCCTCCTGCACTAGGCTCCAGAAAACCAGACATCAGAATGAGGTCAATCATTCTAGATACTATGAAGTCAAACTGAACTTTGAAACAGACCACTTTAAACTTTTTTTAAAAAAACATCACGATTAAGCTGTGTGCGGTGGCGCACGCCTGTAATCCCACCACTCGCGAGGCTGAGGCAGAAGGATTGTTGCAAGTTTCAGACCAGCCTGGGCTACAAAGTGAGCCCAAGGCCAGTTTGAATGCATAGTGAGACCCTGTCTCAAAAAGCCAAATAAAAGAAAAAAATTAAGATTTTTCAGGGCCAGAGATACAGCTCCTGCCTGCCTGGCAACCGTAAGGTCCTGAGTTTGACTCCTAATACCAAAAATTAAAATTAAAATGTTCACAGCAATCAATCAATGCAGGCAAGGTCTGTGGCTGCGTGGGGCACGCTGAGGAAGTGCCCCTTTGTTTTATCTCTGTAACTAAACTCTCTCTCTGCTTTCCTCAGCCCAATTCTACCTACAAAGCAAATCTCTTCATCTCACTGGAATACTCATTGTATTTTAGAATGAAGTGTGGCCCAATTTTAGATTTTTCAAGTAAAAACTAATGAAGATTTTTAAACTAAACTTGTAATTTTGTCTCTTGACATATGTTTACTTGTATCACTACCCTACTCACACTTGTTCTCATTTTTTGTTCTCCAGGCAAACTGTCCTAGTGATTCCAGCTCACAGAGTCCCCAAAGACACTGGGGCCACATATCTTCCACCATCACTCAATTGTCCTTCAGTTTGGGGGATTACTTAACATCTCCAGGAAAATCACAGTATGGTCCCTACCACACAGTCATGGTAAGGAGAAAAAATGGGTCAACACATGAGAAGTGCTTTGAACAATGCCTGACCCATAAATAACACTCCAATATTAGTGGCTACCACTGTCTTTATTCCAGTATTACAGTTAGTTTGAGGTCCTCAGAAGTATAAACTATCCCAACGTGCTACACTCATACTGCTCTACTTATGTTTTATTCATACGCTTTTAAGTCCTTCCAAAAAGAAAAAAAGTTCAATTTATCAGGTTTTAACACTTTTATTTTATAATGCAAAACAATATAACCTAAAATTGTATTTCTATAATATAAAAAAATAAGAATGCTAATCACAGAGGATACATAGAGGTGAATATCTGCCCCATTAAATCTGGAATCTGTACTGGCCCAGTTGCTCCATTTAATCAAACACCAGGCCAACTATTAAAGAGTTCCCTCTGACTTTAACAGCCAATTTCCCAGAGAAAGAGCAACTTGCTGCTAAAAGATCTTAATAATCCACAGGGTCTGAAGAGTACTGCCTTTTTTTTCATTTAAAGTTAAAAAAGGGTTTCCTCTCAACAGAAATCAATGAAAAGCCTCTTGAACACAGCAAGAAGACGGGATTGATTTTGGCTAAAATGTAAGTCCCTGCAGAATTTCAATGTGCCAACAACAGTGTCGCTTTTCTCACTCATTCACTGGATTTATTCATGTTTTTTTCAGGACTACAATAATCTGGGCACAAAAGAAAAACAGTAATAATCTGGGGAACATTACTGATTCCTCACCAGTATTACATTTATATAACACAATTAACAAATCATAAAACCACTGTTACATATTATTGTTCTTATTACTTATCCTAAAAAGAAATTCCTAGATAGAAAGAAATTAATATTATGGGCAATAAGATCAATTTTACACTTCTAAAACTCTGTTTTTGAGTAGATTGAAGACAGGTAAGTATTCATGTAAAAATACATTGTTAAAAGGTCCTCAAATTTCATCAGCTAGTCACAGAAATAGGTATCAATCCAAGTTCAAACTTTGTATAGCCAGCAATATATGCTGATGACAAGAAACTAAGTAGAAAACGAGTAATTCATTTATAATAAATTTTAATTTTTAAACCAGATGTGGTGGTGCATGCCTGTAATCTCAGTACTAGGAAGTTGAAGCAGAAGATCACTGCAAGTTTGAGGTCAGCGTGGGCTACACGAGTTCCAGGCCAGCCTGAACTACATAGCGTGACCCTGTCTCAATAATGATAATAATAATTGTAATAAAATTAATATTATTGTCATTTTTGAGATAAGCATTGATTCATATGCAGTTGTAAGAAATAATACCAAAAGATCCCATATGCCCTTTTTATCCAATTACTCCCATGCTAACTGCTTCCAAAACTATGATACACTATCACAACGAGGATACTGACACAGATGTCATGAAAACACAGAACACTTCCATCACAAGAATCCCTCACGTTCCCCTTTTATAGGTATAACATCTTTCTTCCCAATCCTATCCCCACCTAAACCCCGGACAACCACTCATTTCTTCTGCATGTCCAGTATTTTGCCATTTCAAGAATGTTACACAAATGGAATCACACAATACATAAGCTCTGAGATTTGCTTTTTAACTCAACGTAATTCCCTGGCAATTATCCAGGTTATTGTGCGTATCAAAGTGTTTGCTCCTTTCCATTAACCAACAGCATCCAGTTGTATGCATACACAGTTAAACTTCTACCTGCAGAAGGACATCTACACTTGTTTCCACCCTGAGCTTCTACAAATAATGCTGCCAATATACAATGATGTATGAATTTTTGTGTGAACATATGTTTTCATTTTTTCAGGATGTGTCCAGAAATATGAGTATTAGATTGTATAGTAGGTTTAGTTCTTTATGAAAGCACCGAATTGTTTTTAGGAGTGACTGTACCATTGTACAGCTCCTCCAGCAACACTGTTAAGGGTTGTATCTAGATGTCCCCCAGAGAGCCTTACACAGTCCTAAGCGGAGCTTTTCGGAGGGCGCCAAATCTAGAGTGTGTGCTGCTAGGATGAAGGACGTGAAGCTGAGACTGATTGATGGTGTGATGCTAGGATTAAGGGTGCCTACCCTGGGCGTAAATGCTACCTGCCCTAAGGGTAGGAAGCCTGGATAGAATATAAGGGACAGAAAGTGGGCTGCTGTTGTTGCTACTTGTCACTTGCTGCTACTTTGCTACTTCTCTGCTTTGCTGCCTTCTGCCTGCCATGAACTGTGTCTTCTCTGCGATGCCCCTCTGCCATGCCACCCTGCCTTTTAGCCAGTCCGTATGGGCTAAAAGCTCTTACAAACTGTGAGCTAAATAAACCTTTTCTCCTTTAACTTTGGATGTTGAGTGTTTTGTCTCAGCAATGAAAATAGTAAATAAGACAAACATATAAGTGATTCCACATCATTACATCCTCTCTAGCATTTCATGTTGTCACTAATTTATTTTAGCGGTTCTCACAGGTGTGTAGTAACAGTTCACTGCATTTTTAAACTGCATTTCCCTAATACCTAATGATGCTGAACATTTTATATTTTTCTTTGCCATGTGTGTATCTCTTCATGTCTGTGCCCATTTTCTAGCTGGCTATTTTACTACTGAGCTTGGGGAAAAAAATCTTCATATACTCCAGATATGAGTTCTTTTCAGATATATAGTTTGCAATATTTTCTCCCACTCCACAGCCAGTCTTTTTAGCTTTTCAAAGGGATTTTTTTCTGCAGAGCAAAATTTCTTAATTTTGAAACAGTCTAGTGTATTCCACTACCACCACCACCACCATCCCGTTCTGGGGAAGCAGCCCACACAGCGCGCTGAACTACATCCTCAGCACTTTTGGTTTTGCCTGGGCTAGGCTCCCACTAGCAATACTTCTGCTTTAGCCTCCCACAATGTCACCTGTGTAATCTTTTAATGGATTATACTCTTTGAAACAGATTTAAGAACTGTTAATCCTCAACCTGACAATTTTTTTGAAAAAGATTTATAGTTTTACACAAAAATTATATGCTTTGTTTTGAATTACTTTTTGTGTAACATGTGAGGCTTAAGTTAACTTTTTATTACAGATATCTAATTCCTCTAGTACAAGCGGTTAAAAGGAGAGTGTCATTTTCCCTGAGACCTTTTACGTGTTTTATTATATTTGCACCTAAATATTTTGAGCAATTATAAATGGCATCCACATGATCATTGCTCATACACAGAAATCCTATTAACTTTTGTACATTTATTTTGCATCCTGTAACCCTGCAAACTATTAGCTCTAGAGAGGTGTTAAGTGATATTTGTTTTTGTTTGTTCATGACCCTGAACTCCAAAGTAATACTCCTGCCTCTGCCTGCGCTAGGATTACAGGTATGTGCCACCACGCCCAGAAGTTCTAGGCTTTTGTTTTCACTTTCTTACTAGATTCCTTGGAGATTCCTATATAAACGATCATGTGGTCTGCAAAATGGGGTAGCCTTATTTCTTTTCTTCTACCTTGTATGTCTTCTTTTATTTTATGTTACTGCACTTACTAGACTCAAGCATTACTGAAGAGGAACAGTGAAAGCAGGCATCTTTGCTTTGTTCCAGATCTTAGGGGGATTAGTATTCAGTCTTTCACCATAAAATAAAATGTTAGCTAGAGGAGTTTTGTAGATATGCTTTATCACATTGTGAAAACTTCTCCATAACTATTTTTCTGAGAAGTCTGTCATGAATGGATTATAGTAATGTTTGGGCTTGACTTTGCCACAATTTACAAAAGGAATTCATAAAGTATTGCTATGAAAGTATGTTCAATTGTTCCTCATTTTTGGTAAGTATGAAACTTAAATACAGGAAAACTGTTCATTATACCAAATCTGAAGTACATTCCTCTCCGTTATGCAATCTATGCTTTACATCAACAGCTTCATGATCTATTTTTTCAGGAAGCAATCCAAAACATAATCATGTAGGCAACTTGTCAAACAATCTGATACTTTTGCAAAACTCTTTTGCATTCTATGTTTTTTAAAGTCCACTTGTTTTAATTAGAGCAGACTGTGTTACTTTATTGTTTTAAATATGTGATAAAAAGAAATGATCTTGTCAATGAAAATACAGGAAACTTCGTTGAGATGTTTCTGTTGCTACCTTCAAAAATGACAGCTTGCTTTAGACGACTGAGTAATTCACTATAAAATACCTCAAGCAAAACTACATTCTTTTAACTACTATTTATCTAGTTTATAAAACACATTGGTACTCTCAAGAATCAAGGGTACAACACTAATCAAACTCTCAATATAAACAGGTGTGTGTTTTTAACTCTCAAAAATATGAGAGTTAAGGGCACAGAAAACTAGGTTTAATTAAAATACTGCAGCATCAAAAGTTAGAAGGCAAATTATTTCAAATCACCAAGGGATTATTAAAGAGAATGCAAAGAAAAACTCACCTAAGCTAAAATTTTGTCCTATCTAAAATAGTATTCATTTTCTCAGTTAACAAACACAATAAAATGCTAGAAAAGCAGCTTAAAATGGTTAAGGTAATTTTTTTAAGGCTTAATATCCACTGAAAGAATTTAGGGAAAAAAATAAATAAAACTACACAGCGGGAGGGGGGAGAGAGACCACCATAAGAACATACAAGGCTGGTGGTTACTGTCTTTGTAGAACCAGATCCGTCTACATCTTCCTTGCTGCAAAGATTCCCACCCCTGACTTTATATAGCCAGACACTCTCTTCATACCTCCCAAACAACAGAACATAATCAAATACTTTTTAAATCAAGCATGCCAAAATTTGAAAACTGTCATGTAGCAATAGAAAATTTAACTCTCACATATAATAAATAAGATTTCTACCTGCTTACTTAAAAAAAAAAATAACCAAAGGAAAACAGAAATACAACTCTAAATCCAAAATAAAATTAAAAGAAATGAAAATTAGAATCTAATTTCATTTAAACAATATTTAAAGAGAAAAATAAAATATACCACTTTTTAGCACAAATTGTATTCTGTGGCTTCAAAGAACTTTTTCTAGGAATGTAGAACTATTCTTCCTCGTCAGGTTACATACAGGAAGAAAATAAATACCTCAAAGTGCTAAACAAATCTATCTCAGAAAGTGAAACTTGCAGATCAGTCCATTTCCCAGGACAATGACAAGAAAAATCTATTTCTATACTTCAATACTAAAATAAATATTTTGAGCCGAGTGCTTCGCACAAGTCTTAATCCAGAGAATCCTGTGTTCCAGCCTGGCCTAGGCAACTTAATGAGACCTTATCTCCCATAAAGAAAAAAAAAAAAAAAAGCAAGGGAAAGAGAAAAGGGGAGGGGGAAGTGGAGAAAGGGGTAGAGGAAAGGAGATGAGGGTAAGAGAAGGAGAATTTAAAAGCCTTTAACTTTTTTTTTTTAAATGCATTTTTTCAGTATTATAAAAATATACTATGCGTGCTTTCTCTTAGAAACTAAAAATCTTGAAAAATAAGTACAAATATCAACAGAATACAGACCTTCATATTGCCTTATTACTTTAGAAGTAAACAGAAATGGCTTTAGAAGAGAATGAAATGAATTACTTTAGAAGTAAACTGAAATCTACTTATTTTTTAATATTTCTACAAAATAACCTCAAGTACTTTATCTAAAAGCATTACCGAATCTAGTCAAAAATTGTGTATGAAGTAGAAATCTCTCAGCAAAATCCTCCTCACAATCTCTAATACCCACTTCCCCCTTCCAAAGAAAGGTAAGAATTTCTACTTCTTAATAATCAGAATAACCCAAAATTATAAAGAAAAGCACAAAGAAATAAGAACTACAGCTCTACTCAGGAGAAAGCAGTCATCCTGGGAATAGTGGGAGTGAAAATCAGGAACTTCCTCTAGTCCTCAAGTGAATGCATCACTTGACAAGCGTCTCACAAGAAAACCCTCTAAGGATGAACTCAATGAGAAGTTCCCCAAAGCTTAAGGATGATCAAGTGGAGTAATGAGCAAACAGACATTAACAAGGCTTAATTTCATTATTAATAATATCCAATTACCTTTCTAGCCTTAGAGCCATTTATAAAAGTTCCAGTAACCAGAACCTACATAAAAGAATTAAATCAGAAGCCTAGTATTTCCCTCTTTTAAACAGGAAGATACAAATGATACGATACGATACGATACTGAAAAGAGCAAGTAGAAAGGAAAGGAGGAAAAAGCCTGTCTGTACCCCCAAACCCTTGCTGCTTTTCATGAACAAGGCATTTTGTAACCATTTCCAGATGAAGTCGGCCTGAGTGGTAAAGGTCATTCAGTTCAACTTCATCTGCAAACTCTCAATCTATCTGACCAAACTCACCTTAACCACATCCAAAGGTTACTTCAGCAATATGAAGCCCACAAAACTAAATAAATTTTGACTGAATTATGTAAATGGAAAATTCACATGTTCTACACAATACACAAAGACACCTAAGAATGTGTTTCTTGAAAATCAAAGGATATTAAAGTATTAAAGGAAATATAATAAGCTAGAAATTCTTAGTTTTAATTAATTCACTTATAAATAAAATCATAGGATATATACATACTGCTATAACAGATAAGATGGAGGAAGAGAATTAAAAAGACCTAGCCCCACTCAGAAGTACAAGTACAAGCCAGGTGTGGCAGCACATGCCTTTAACACCTGCACACTAGGAGCCTGAGACAGGAAGAGTGCAAGTTCAAACCTAAGCTGGGCAGCTTAGTGACTTGGCTAGGGTTAGGGTTAGAGTTGGGGTTAGGGTTAAACTAAAAAAGAAAACAAAACAATATTATCATCACCATGAAACAAAAACACATATTATAAGAGGAGCTAAAGCTAGCTACATACAAGTCAGCTAAGTTCTGCTTAGCATGAATGAAGGCCTAGGCATCAACTCCTGTGGAACCAGAAATAAAAACAGATGAGAGACTACCACCCAAGATGAGAGACTAAAACTGAAAACTGGCTAAAAGTGAACTATTAGCCACTGCTTGTGCTTCCAGAAGCTTCCTGTCTAGAAAAGTAAGACTACTGCAGTTCTACAGCCTAAACACCACAATCCGACTACCTCACTGCCTGGAGCAAAGATCCATCCACCATCACAGAGAAATGGGTGCAGTGAGCCATCAATCTAAGATGCGATTTCGGATAGTCATCAAGAATACTCGGGAGGCCGGGCATGGTGGCTCACGCCTGTAATCCCAGCACTCGGGAGGCTGAGACAGGCGGATCGTTGTGAGTTCGAGACCAGCCTGGGCTACAAAGTGAGCTCAAGGCCACCCTGAACGGCATAGTGAGACCCTGTCTCAAAAACACCAGGGCTGGGGATTTAGCTCAGCGGTCTAAGTGCCTGCCCGGCAAGCGCAAGGTCATGAGTTCAATCCCCGGTGCTGGGAAAAAAAAAAAAAA
>RJWT010001388.1:0-11278 GCA_004365215.1 Cuniculus paca
CACTGAGTCTCTGCAAAGCCCTACCTTTAACAGCAGTGCCCATGGCAACCTCTCCAGCTGGGTGTGGGTCTTCAGGAAGATCACACTCGGTCGAGGAGGCAGGTGGCAGGAGCTGAGCAGCCGGCAGGACAGCTAGCTTGCAGTGTAGTGCTGGGCAGAATGTGCAGCAGGTGGGCTGAAGGAGGCTGGTCCTGTGTAGACAGGTGCCAGGCAGGCAGACCCTGCACAGCAGCATCTCTTGAAGGGGTAGATAGATGGTGGTGCCTGGGCCAGCGGGGATGCTATGGCACTTGCAGCAAACCATGCTTGGGAGTTGGGGTTTGTTTGGCTGCGAAGTCTCTAAGGGTCCTCTCCTCTAAGTTGCTCTTATATGCTCACTACTCTGGGCACAGCCTGTTATCCTAGATTTTTTTACCCTTCCATTCAGGTTATAGTAATTTCCATAAAAGCATCCAGTTACCTAGATCTTTATTACTTTTATGTGTGTGCCTTGCCTCATAAAAAGGCTTTAGTTTGTTTTACTGCCAAGTTAGTATCCTTTACCATAGCTGCTTATAAACTGCTGGGAGATCCTCCCCTTCAGCCTTCAAAGCCCTTGAGTTAGTGCTTCCTAGTCACTGAATAGCATTCATGTTGAGTTGGAATGTATATATCTATCATTCTTTAGCATGTCTTAAAACATAAAAATTTATTGTAGAGATTTTCTAATAAAAACACAAGTCAAGTGAATGGTGTGATGAATCTCACATCAATATTTCAGCTTCAACAATTTCTCAACATTCTGTTATTCTTGCTTTATATATTTATCCTCACACTTTTTTGTTTATATTTTAAAAGCAGGTCCCCCAAATTTTACCATTTTTATCTATCAAAACCTTAGTGTGTCATCTCTTAACAAATAAACCTTTAAAAAAGACATAGCTACCATATACCCTTATGTCAAACAAAATTGGTGATATTTCTTTGTCATCATGTAACACCCAATCTATATTCATTTTTCTGCAGGTGTTTTCAAAATGTCACTTTACAGTTGGTTCGGCTGAGTTAAGATCTGAATAAAGTTCACATATTGCATTTAGTTGATATGTTTCTCAGGTTTTTTCTTAAATTATTCTCTGTTCTTCATTTGTTTGTTAGTTTGTTTTAACACAATGTATTTGTTGAAGAGAGTGAATCATTTGTCCAGCAGAATTTCGTACATTCTAGATTTGGCTTAATAACCCCACAGTGTGTGTGTGTGTGTGTGTGTGTGTGTGTGTGTATATATATATATATATATATATATATATATATTTCATGTTCCCAGCATTTCCTCTAAACATGTAGTTACATCTCAAGGCTTGGTTTGATTTAGGTTGGTTTCTTTCTGGCAAGAATATATACTTTATAACTAGTGCTATTGCATGGTATCAAGAAGCCTATGTGTCTGGTTGTTCCACTTTTAGTGGAATAATAATATTGACTGACAGGCTTCTTTGTGTCCGCTCAATCTATGCATGATAGCAGTCTACACCCACTTTTCATGGTGTTAGTAACCATTGATTTAGCCTCATCCTGAAGGCCACAGCATTTCTTGGGACATGATTTTGTCAGAAGTGGCCAGCTTGATGGTTAGTGGGCCTTTCCAGAGGAACTGGAGGCTGATAATCTATTAATGCTAAAACCTCAGGACATAGAGGTATCACCCACACATATGAAATATAATCCCTGTGAAATTTCAAAACTAGCTATTCTATTTTCAAAAGTAGGTAAACTTCATATACGGATAATTTGATCCTACCTTGCTGGATTCTTGAGTCTATGTAAGTTTACAAAAATTTCTTTGCTATTGATTTGAGAATTGAGATTATTGTAAAGCTAATTGTTCACATTTTCATAATAGATTCTGGTATTTAATGCATAAAATAACGCATGCTGTCATGTCAGAAATATCTGCGTCCCAGGACAAGTTTTATAAAATATTACCTGTTTAATGTGATACTGGTCTGGTAGCTCTGAAACAGTCCAAATAATAGTGGCTTAAATAAGACGGAAGCTTCACTTCTATATTCCAAAGAATTGTGAGCTGGTAGGCATTGTAGAGAGAAGGTCATTCAGGGACTCAGCCTCCTATCAATTATCCAGCCCAGGGTGTTCCCCTTCCACATGGTGAAGAAGCTGACTCACCACCAGGACACAGTCCAGCATGAGGAAGAGCATGGAAAACAAGCAGCTCCTTCTAGGGAATGGCCAAGACAAGCACCTGTCACTTCTTGCAGACCATCCACAAGAACTCACTTACGTGGCCAATGTTTAACTTCAAGTTAGATTGGGAAGTAGAGTCTCAAACTGGGCAGCCATGTGCTCTCGAGTGACCCAGAGGTTCCATTACTAAAAGGGAGCAGAAAAAGAAGGCTGTTAAAGATCAACTAGTACTCATCACTGAATGCTCACCCTCAGTTTCCTCATCTGTGAAATGGCAGTGACATTACTTGCCTCTGTGACTATTAGAATTAAATGCATGAATGTATCGATGTAATGGTGCATTTAGTTCTGCACCCTTCCCTTTAGGCCTCCATAAATTGTGTGTGGAACCGGAGGAGGAGGCAGTGCAGTCTCACATAGCAGAAAGAGCACTGGCTTTAGATTTAAGGCTGACTTGGGTCTGACTTGTTTTAATAGTGTGATTAAGAATACATTTCCTAGCTTCCCTCATCCTCTATAAAATGAGGATTAGCTCAAGGATCTTAGAATTGAATGGAAAAGTACATAAAAATGTGTAGTACGTTGCCTGACAGTAGAGGACGTACAAACATTGCCTGATATGTAGAAGATGTACAGTGGTAAATTGTAGCTAGTTGCTGAATAGGGTAACTGTTTAGATAAGCATTCATGATGGAGGAAAGATTTTTATGTAGAATCAGTCTGAAGCAGGCAGCTGCCATGCATTTTAAACTGGTCATGTGCAATCATCAGTCTGTATGGTTTTAGTTAAATACATGGAGCTTAAACCTGGACAGTGATGTCTGAAAAAGCTCTCTGCAAGGTACAAGCATCAGAATCACCAGAGATGCTGGGTAAAATACACGTTCCTGCCCCTTCTTGCTGCACTCCTGCTAAGCTTTGGATCAGAATCTCTGGGAATAGAGACTGAAGCTCCATATTTTCCCAAAACCGCGAAGGTGATCTTTTCCTGTCAAAGTGGATCCATAGCACTTACTCAAATTGTTTGAACCAGTTATAGTTAGTATTTTGAGAAAAGGGGAGTGATTAATTTTACCTCATTTCAGACAAATAAGATTAGAACTTCCGGTTTTTAAAAATGAGTTCAGGGGCTGGGGATTTAGCTCAGCAGCCTAAGCGCCTGCCAGGCAAGCATGAGGTTGTGAGTTCAATCTCTGGTGCAGCAAAATAAATAAATTAATTAATTAATTAAAATAAAAATGAGTTCAGGGATAAGGTACTTTCATCCCAGAGGATACTAACTAGTAAAATAACTGTTTGCATTGAATTCCTTTTAGTTATTGCGGAACCAGAGATTTCCTGCCTCCTATCATCATGCAGTGGAAACTGTTGTGAATATGCTGATGCCACACATCACTCAGAAGTTTCGAGATAACCCTGAGGCATCTAAGAATGCAAACCATAGCCTTGCTGTCTTCATCAAGGTGGGATCCTCCTCAGTTGTGACTAAGAAGGGCTCTTTAAGTAGCTACCTTGCAGAGTGACTAGAACAGGTGCTCTGACAATGTTGGTGGCCTGTTCTTATGCTGAAGGATAAACTTACAACGGATGCTGATTTTCCAAGAAAACTGACCTTTGTGGGTTGTCTTGCTCCACAGAGATGCTTCACCTTCATGGACAGGGGCTTCGTCTTTAAGCAGATCAACAACTACATCAGCTGCTTTGCTCCTGGAGACCCAAAGGTAGCGTGGCTCTTGTATCCTGTTCTTATGTCTTGCAGACTACCATCTGGAAATCTGCCTATTCCTTTCCATTCTTGTTGGAATTTTCTTTCAGTTCCAGTGGGACAGCTCATTCCTCTCTTGGAAATACTGGCACTTTCTTGTACTGATGCATATGAGATATTAGGGATATAGGCATCCAGATGAGAAATAAACATCCCAGTTGGTTTTCTCTCAAATGCTCAAAATAACTTGCAGTTGCAAAACTAAAAGTACATATGTCACAAATTACAATGTACTTCACAAGATAAGAGAACTAACCATGTAGCCTTTCTCTGATGAAATTATCTGCCTCTTTTCTTTTTTCTTATTTTTCAGGCTCTGCCTTACTAGTTTTTTAGGGTTTTTTGTTTGTTTGTTTGTTTGTTTTAATTGTATTGTGTCTGTTTCTATAACTATAAGCTACCTGAAATCCTTTATGGAAATAAGAGGACCATAAATAGGAAATGCCTCAAAAGTCAACTGAGGACATTCTTTCATAAAATGTGTACTCTTGTTTTCAGACAAATCCCTGTAGCCACTGTAAAATGGAATACACAATACAAAGGGTCAAGGAACTGAAGCCTCCATAAAGTAGCCAGTTTTTTATGGGCCTCTATAAAATAGCCAGTGAAGTATTTAATTTATGACTAACTACTTTTTCCTACAGACCCTCTTTGAATACAAGTTTGAATTTCTCCGGGTGGTGTGCAATCACGAACATTATATTCCTTTGAACTTACCAATGCCATTTGGAAAGGGCAGGATTCAAAGATACCAAGGTAATCAATCTTTGCATATAGTCATCCTTCCATAAAGAGAACCATTCATTTTGATAAGAAAATTCATTCAAATATGATACTAGAATATCTTAATTTTTTTCATCAATGAGTTAACTTTTTTCTTACTAAATTTCCATTTCCAAAAGTATTGATAAAATATAATATATAGAAACTTACTTTTCAGCAGATTACAAATCATGCCAGTTGTGACTCTTTTTTCATTTAACAAATTCTTTTAAGTAATACAAATCCATTTTATTACTGTAGTTTATTTTTATTTGTTTCACTCTTCCTTTTTTCTTATGAATTAGCCTTTCTTTCACCAACTGTGGAGTCAAATGACAATTGCATAGGTAGGTGTGGGATGTGATGCTTGCTTTCTTGCATTTTCCTCCTTTAAAAGAAAAAGGAATGCAAGTGATTGCTGAAAGTGTTTACATATGCCATTCATTTAGAATTTCTTGTGTACTTTGATCAGTTCTTAAACTCATGATAAACTAGCAAATTCGTTTCCAGTGTACCTAAGACACTGGTTTAACATCATCTTGCTCCTGAGATTACTAGGTCCTCTGGGATGTTTCTTGAAGTAGAATGAACAAAGAAACCCCCACTTCTTTCCAAAAGTGTGTTCCCTCACTTCCATAGCCCTTATCCAAAGTGATAACAGTAGCCCAAATCACCAGCAACATGACTTTCACATGCTTTTTGTGTTTGCATGTTGAGTCTTTATTAATTGTTGTGTGTCTTCTGTACATTTGAAGAGAGTTGAGCTCAGAAAGGTTGTCTTCACTGAGTAAATCAAGTTGAAAAATTCAGTTTGGTCTGTCAGGTTATATTCATCAGGTTTAATGCCTTTCCGTATTTCCTTGTGCTGTAAGAGAAAAAGTGGAAGGATATCACTGAACTATTAATGACATCTCTGAAATTCAGAGAGAAACATACAGAGACATTTATTCAGGGACACAAATCTTTCCTCTGGACATACTTGCACAGCTCTACAAGGAGCAGCAAATGGGATAGTGACCCTGCAGTTGATATTCAAGCATTCAGCAAATACTTACCCAATGCCAAGTATGTCTGGCTTTGGGATAGACCCATGGGCCACCTAGATGAAAACCTTTGGCCATTTTATATAAACAAAAAACTCAGAATATTAGAGACTGGGTAAATGCTAAGGAGAAAAAATAAATCTTGGAATGGGGAATGTGAAAAACCATGACAGTTGAGTTGGGGTGGCCAGACACCAGTTGGGGAAAAAAGAGATTGAGCCAAACACACATGAATCTAGGAGAAAACTTCCTGGACTGAGGGGACAGCCAGGCATTTAGCATGCACTCTAACCCTGCCCAGTTCTCTGGACTTACACCCCAGTGTTCCCTACATTTGGGGCATACCTGCTTACTCCCAGCTTTTCAAACATGCCATGGCCACCCTGAAAGCCCTCAATTCCACATAGGCCCTATCTGGGGAATCTTCATCTTCCTCCCCAGAAATCACACAGTACCTGTCACCGGTGGGGCCTATCAGAGCTCCTTGCCTTCTCCCCTGACCTGCACCAAATCTCATCATACCCTCCCTCACCTCACAGTCACCTGAACTTGGGTGCTGGAGTCTTCTATCCTTCCCCCATCTGGTGCTGAGAGTAGCTCTTTATGCTCAGATGTTGGGTAGGGAACATATGCTAATGCCCATCTTGCTCTCTGAGTAGGCTGAGCCAAGTTATGCAGAACTGAGTGGAGCAGAAATCTTTTAGGAGCCCTGTGAACTTGCAAAGCTCTCGGTGGACTTTGGGGAATTTGGTAGCAAAGAGGGTTGCCCTAGGCAGATGAGGATGGGCCGTGTAAGGATAATTTGCCTTCCCACACTGCACAGGTCTTCAAGCATGTACATAATTAAGCCATATTTTTCTTACAAGAGACTTATATGAATTCAGGCAGTGAACTATAATTTGGATAAAATGAGTTTAATAATCATAAACAGTGAATGTGATTATTCTGGAAAAATAAATACTCTTCCCCATCTACTGAAAGGTTTCATAGGACTGGGTTTAGTATTTTGGTTAGATTTATAGATAACTACCAAGTATAGGGTTAAAGTCCAAAGGGAAGGATCTGTAGAATTTCCATTAATAATGGAGTCACTATACCAGCTCAAATCCTCGCTTCAAGCTTCTTAAAGAAGTGTATTGCAGCATTAGAGTGGTGTTAGTTGCTTTCATTTACCCTCCCTCAGTAGAGTTCAGGTTTGCTTCTGTCTTTCAGAAAGGATTTCAGTTTCGCCATTTAGCTTGCTGCCAAGTTACTAGTTCAGTTTGGTGCTTTTCAGTTTTAGTTTGTATGATTTTTTAATTTGCCTTTAGAGGTACAGAAGTATTAAAGAATATTTTAGACTGCAATAAATAAATTCTTCATTCAGTGATACCAGAATAGATAGGTTTTATAAAAATTTGTTCATTTTAAACACTTTGAGTTTCATGGGGACTATATGGATATTGATGACCAGGAAATAGATAACTGAACTCAAGAAGTAAATAACATTTTAATTAACACATATATTCTTTCTTTAAATACATGTTTTGTGTACATATTTATTAACTAGTATAGTGACTATTTCTTAACTTTGTCAATAGCAAAAATTATAATAGAACACGTACAATTTTATATTCTAAAAGTTGGTATGAAACCTATTCATTAATATAGTTATATAGGATGCTCTGTGTTCCAAAATCAAAATCTAGTATAATTCGTATTTTTCATATTTAAGTTTGGGCTTTAGTAGGAGTTTGATGTGTTAAGAAATAGAGCAGCATTTTAGAATTAGTCCTTCCTCTTTGAAGCCCTGTGTTGATGTACTCAGGGTGGGCTGAATATAGAAGATGATTTTTATTTTATTCAGAGCTTTGGGCCCTCCCTAACTAAAGTAGTTTCTCCCCTCGTTTCAGATCTCCAGCTTGACTACTCACTAACAGATGAGTTCTGTAGAAATCACTTCTTGGTAGGACTGTTACTGAGAGAAGTGGGCACTGCCCTCCAGGAATTTCGGGAAGTCCGGGTGATTGCCATCAGCGTGCTCAAGAACCTGCTGATAAAACATTCTTTTGATGACAGATATGCTTCAAGGGTGAGTAGTCCCCACGTGAAGGAAGTATACATTGATAAAGATCCCCTATTTTAAGTGATACAGAAAGTAACCTACTACAAAATTCAGTAACAGCACTAAGGCTTTCCTCTGCTTTTGGAATAAAATCACGTATCTGTCTTTATAGGAAGGATCCAAATAAAGGAGATAACTGACACCAACTTAGGTCATCATACACATCTCAGAGCTGTGGGACAATCTTACTGTATGTGTCTTTGTTTCAGAGTCATCAGGCAAGGATAGCCACTCTCTACCTGCCTCTGTTTGGGCTGCTTATTGAAAATGTCCAGCGGATCAACGTGAGGGATGTGTCACCCTTCCCCGCAAATCCAGGCAGTGTACGTAAGCATAGTTACATGGATACAGCCTGTTTTATTGCCTGCTGTAGAACATAAATTTATTCCCTCCCAGTGGAAAAGCCTAAAGTCCAAGAAAAGGTGTCATCAGAGTCTCTAGGGAAGAAACCACCCCCAGCTTCTCCCTCAGCTTCTGGTGGTTGCTCGCATCCCTCAGTGTTCATTGGCCTCCGGCTGCAGGACTCCACCCTCTGCCTTTGTCTTTGCCTGGTGTTCTCCCCACCACAGGTCTGTGTCTTCGTGTGCTTTCTCCTTTTCTTACAAGGCAACCACTCATAAGGTTAACTTATATCTTAATTACATCTGGAAAGATGCTATCTCCAAATAAGATGATATCCTGAAATTCCAGGTAGACATGAATTTTGGGGGACTCTGCTGAACCCAATGGACATCCTCCTCTGTACATTGCCAGTAACCCCATAATAATACATAGTACTCTTGGTGAATTACATTTTGATGAAGATAGAGTCAATCAATAAACCTTCAGCATTTGGCCTTCTGATGGCCTAGTATGTTATAAGAATCAGAATTTTCATTTGTGTATTCAGGAAAAATTCATGTGGAGCCAAAATATATATATATATATATTTCTAAGCCATCAGAACTGGGCTTAGTAGAGCTCATGCAGCTCATTGATGTCAACCTATGTAACATCCCCTCCTCATGCATGTTCTTTAACTCTCTTTCTAAGCAGAATAAATTAGTCAGGATGGAATGCAACCTCCCTGTCCTGTTTCAGTCCTGAGAAAAATGAATAGTACAAGGTGTTTCTTTGGCTTTTATCAAAGTAAAATCCCTCATTTTGATATAACTTTAAAATTAATATAGTTTGTCCACTGACAGAGAGTTCACGTCAAGGTCTAAGGACCCAGAAACAGTCATTTCTTCTATTGTAACTTCCTGTGGCTCATTAGGCAGGCAAAAGCCAGTGCTCTGGTTAGAAAGAGCAGGGAGGCTTTTTCTGCAGGAGAAAAGTGCTGAAACACTGTAACGAAAGGTTGGGTATGAGAACTTGGGCAAGGGAAAGGCTTTAGAACTGCCTGCTAGGGAAAGAGAATGATGACTTTAGGGAAAAAGACTTCCCCCACTCCCACCAGCCTAATGTCTGCTGCCCTCCTCTGCGTACCTCTTCTCTGATCTTTTTGCCATCTCCTCCCTCATCCATGCCATACAACTGTTCTTCCCACACAGGCACACTGAACGTGTCAGGCTGTCCTGTCTCACCCCTACACTTCCTCACACTCCAACAGTTGGTGAATCTCCTTCAATCAGCTTTGATTGTTTCTTCTTTTCCCTCTTTGACAGACTGTGAAGGATGAACCTCTTGCTTTGCCAACTGGGAACCCACTTGTGACACCACAGAAGGGAAACACGCTGGACCATAGCCTGCACAAAGACCTCTTAGGCGCCATCTCTGGCCTTGGTAATGCTATTGCTCTCACAGCCTCTCTCCAGGGTCACCCACTGTGTCTGTAACCTGAAGGTTGTTGATGTGTTACACTTGGAGATTAGGACAGGGGTGTCTGAGTTTCTGCCTTGCACATTCTTTCTGGTGGTGATGTTTCATGATAGAAATCCCTTATCCATAATCACTGTAATAAAGGTTCCAAAATCCGTGTCAATCCTGAACATAGTGCATTTAATCTCTTACCTAAGCTGTTTGCTTTTTGTTAAATGCTTAAGTTGATTTGACATTTTAAATCTTAATAGAACTGTTTATATTTTTAGAAAATGAATATCTTTGAAGGTATTGGGGGCAAGATTTACTTGTAAGGGTGATGATTTAGATAAAATGTGATTTAAGTGATTCCTAAAGGAAATAGCAGTTTGCAGATAGGACTCAATCCTAAAATCAGTTTTTAAAAACTGATTTTTTCCCCCCAATATAAACAGTGGAAGAGCAGCCTGCATGGGGAGGAAAACAGATGGTATAAACTAAGATACAGATAGAATCGTTTCTCCATAAGAAAATGCCTGAGAAATATACCTATTTATAGTCTGACTAATTCGGCTGCAGTTTCCTAAAGATAATGATACTGTATCATTTTCCCAAAGAATTAATGTAGATGTTGATAGTCTTCTGTCTTTATTTCTCTCTTTCTTGACCACACTTTGAATAAATAAAGCATCCTGGGTTGGCTAGTGTTTAGGCTATCCATTAATGGTACAAACTCACAAGCACTCTTTTTATCCAGTTCACAGAACTATTGTCCATTCTTACCGCGTGCTCTTACTTTTGTATTGTTACTAGGCCACTTTACATAGTAGGTGATAAAACAGGGAAAATATATACTAAGAAAACCCATACCAATGCCCAAATTTATCCTACAGTACACTAACAATCAATTACCTTATTTATATTTATGTATTTTCTCATAGTTCTCCCCTCATTTAGTGTTGTAAAAGTTAATCGGTATAAATGCTTGGAGACCGGCACACAGTATATGTGTAGCAAATGTTGGATGCTCTTGCAAGTTTCCATTTGCCCCTTTTGTGGACCCTTCATTCTGTTTCTGTCCTTCTCTGTCCACATATCAAGCTGCAGCCCTGGGAGTGGGCAGGTGACTTGTCTGCAGCTGTTCATACCTCTAATGTAGGCAAGCCAAGTTTGGCCTTGGGTCTGTCCATCACTATTTGCCATGGCCAGGCTATCCACCCTTTGCACCCTCCATATCCACATAGCCAAAACAGAGCCATTGTCACAGATGAAGAGCAGTGTGTACAGTGCTTTGCATGGTAAACATTCGGCATTATTTTTTGACCAGTTGTCATTGTTTGTGCTTTCTGTTAGTTTTCAGTAGCCAATTAGATCAGCCCACAAGCCTGAGTGTGTCAAAAATCTTAATGATCTGGCTTTTGTGACAGTACTGTGGAATCATGGGTTCCTTTTTCCATGTACCCAGCCAGTGCATTATGGCCTATTGTGTATGAAGGAGAAAGAGATGAACTAAACTTTACATTTTACTTGCTTGTTGTTTAGTCTTTAAAAGTCAGACCCTGCACCAGGATGTTAAATACAAACACACACACATACCTCATAGGAACAAAGTATGTTGTTTTTGACTTCTTGCATTTGCAT
>RJWT010001388.1:11378-23251 GCA_004365215.1 Cuniculus paca
TGGTTTCTATCCTGGGGAAATGCAACTTGTGAGTTGTATTAAAGCCCCTTTTCTGGCCTTCAGTTGTGCAGTATTTTTGAATTCCTCCTGCTCTTCTTTTCTTGGTCATGCTACACTGAATCAGTGTAGGGATAGTAGTGAATAAATCTGAGTGTTGGAAAACAGGAAGGATTTCCAACCTTTGTGTTATAGGTCTGAAGTTAAAGACCATCTTGATGTTGGCCTGAGAAAGGACTTAATACCATTATCCATCAACTTTTAAAAGTGTGACCAGAAATATTTTCAGTGTGACTCAGGAGCTGGTTACATTTGTTTTGTTACTTATTTAATTTCTAACTTTGAGATATCTCAGTCCATGCTAACTAATTTGTCTGCTGAAGTCTGAAAGTATCTGGCCTGCTGCAGGTGCCTGTCTAGGAGTCTGTGCTCACCCTGCCAATCCCATGCCAACACATTCCTCATGCCAGCTGCAAACCCAGCCAGGCCTTTCTGCTGGAAGTGGGCATTTTGGTTCAGCACAGAATGTAGAAGTCCACTGAGTCATTTTTACTTAAGTAATTTATTTTACTGTTACCTAAGCGGGAAGTCAATCTATTATCTTAAATTCCATAGTATCAAAGTAGATTTCAAATGCTGGGTTTTTTTTTCAGGGTTATCGCAAATTTTATTTCTGAATTAGATTGCCTTTCTATTCAAAACACTTGCGAGAGAATTTTCCAAATATTCTCAATTCACAGGCAGTGACAGTGGACCTTATTGTCACAGTAATTTTTCACTGTGCCCCCAAGCCAAAACTAACAGTTCTACTTATTAAAATTTAACCTGTTAACAGTTCTGTTTACCAGGTACTTAGAACCAAATAACTTAATGTTTACATTTTAACAACCTAGGTACTTTAAAACACATATAAATTTAAAGAAAAAATATATTATTTTAATAACCACAGCCATTACCAACAGGTTGTGTGTGCCCAGTAGAAACTCACAGCTGTTCACACTCTAGAATCAGATTGTCTACCACCATTCTCACTTCCTGTTCCACAGTGATTTTTGTCCAGGAGCTGCTTTTTATCATAGCATCTACCAAATACCCAGGTACACATGTGACCAAATTTTTTTTTTTTTTTTTTTTGCGGCACCAAGGATTGAACTCACGACCTTGCGCTTGCCAGGCAGGCACTTAGACCACTGAGCTAGATCCCCGGCCCTGTGACCAAATATTTAAACTACAGTTTCTGGCCAGTGTCAAGTAACATTTGTTTTCCTTGAACATTTAAAACACCCCATGATACCACAGAGTTTGCTTGGATACCTCAGTATAGTTTGTATACTGTGAGTTTGTCATATGGTTTAATTTTTTGATTGGATAGCTGTATGTGGTTTATCCTGTAACTTTTTATCTTCATCCTATCCATGCTAAAACAGTGTATGCCCCTATAGTCTGAGCAACCAAAAGTGGTTTCCAACTTGACATTTGTGCTTAAGTGTCTCAGGTTAAAGTTTATTTTTATTTTTTATCTGATTCTATATGATGACCTGGTTCTTTAAAGATTATAATTGAGTACAACTCCTGAGGCAATTTCCTAACAAAAACAGAAGTGCCATAAAAGTAATTCCCCTTAAAATAGTTAGTACTTTGTTTTATTCTGTATTTCAAAACTTTGGTCTTGCCTTAATTTCTGTTTAGCTTCTCCATATACAACTTCAACTCCAAACATCAACAGTGTGAGAAGTGCTGACTCTAGAGGGTCTTTGATAAGCACAGATTCGGGTAACAGCCTTCCAGAAAGAAATAGTGAGAAGAGCAATTCCCTGGATAAGGTAATTTCTTTTCACATAATACAAGTGTTTTGTGTAACTAATGGATTTATCCTAGAATAAACATGCTTCATGTTCTAGTGGTTATTAAATGTAGCTTTAAAAAAATTTTTTTTTGGTTGACCTGGGGTATATAATCAGAGCTTTCTCTAAAGTTGGAAGACTATCTCCTGAAACTTTTCCCTATTTGTGTGTGTGTGTGTGTTGCTGGGGATCAAAACCAGAGCCTTGCACATGATAGGGGAAATGCTTTACACTGGATTCCTATTTCTAGGATCTCGGATCAGGACATCGTATACAATGCAGTACACTGAATGAATGATTCTGGCAGGGTGGCGCTTAGGGAATCAAAATGCTCTTGTTAGACCCCCACCGTATGTTGGAGGATACCATTTATAGCACAGTATCCATGCACAGGGTTTAGGTCCAAAGCCAGCTCGTAAAAAGATTAGTTGATCATATCAGTGATTTCGTGCTGAAGCATGATTTGAAATGACTTAATGCACATTGGGCCCACCATACTTCCTCCCATACTTAACCTTTTTTCTTAAAATTATTGAAGACTCAGACTCTTTAGAACTTGGTGGGGAAATATAAAGCTTGAATTTAAACGTGGAACCATAGTAAATTGGTATCACCTTGGGCACTGTTTTCCTATGTTATTTCAAGGAACAGGAAAGCACCTCTACCCATAAACAGGTAGGGCTGTGTTCCTAATTCTCACAAAATGTCCAGAAAACACCCTTCTAGTTTGTGATCGTGTTACACAATCCCGTGTTTGTCTTTAAATGCACTTGTGCCAGGATACAAGCTTCTCAGTCTGAGTGTGTGTCGTGACATGTTGAACTTCTCCCTTGACCCCAACATGCCTTCATGTGTAGAGAGAAAAGCTGCTCCGAAGGCACTCTGCTTTTGTCATACGCAGTGCTGGAGAGGAGGAGGAGAGCTGCCTGTCAGCCAGGAAAAACCGGGTCACTGTGGACTTTTCCCTTCTAACGATTCCACCTTTGCCAGAAGAACTGCTGCCTGTTCCACCCTCCCTCCCACCGCAAGAAGTAGAGTTCTCCTCATGGCCCCAATTAAATGAGCCGGCGAGATGATGCGTCTATACCAGTTTTGCCACTAATTGCATTTCTTCTTAAGTAAAAATGTTCACATAATCCAGTTAATTAAGCCTGTTCACGTATCTATTAATTAATATGTATATTCATTTTGCCACCCATACCTTCAATGGAATATCCTTTTTTTACTGACATTTTTTCTTTGGTATTTGACAAAAACGTTCCTGATTTCCACTGGAAATACAACTTGGAGAGTTTTTAAATCTCCTGTGTTTTTAATTAAGAAATGTGATTCATGTTCTGTTTCTTCGTAATGTGAACCTGCTATCTAGTGGTAAAACTGCCCTCTGACGGGAGCTTTCTGACGTTTGCAGTGTTGAGCTTAGCTGATGATGGAATGACCTCACCAGTTTAGGGTCTTTGGCAGTGCTGTGCTGAGGTGTCCTTGTTGGTCCCGTTGGGTCCCCGCCCCCCAGTGATGCCCACAACATGACCCACAGTGTCCTCCGAATGGCAGCGCCCCAGTTCTGGGCTTATGTGGCTGACGCACAGCAGCCTTCAGGCGTCCCTTGCTGCGGCAGCCACAGCTGTTCTCCTGAGGAAATGGGCTGCTGGGCTGTCTTCTGCATCCTCACTTCTCTGTGTGAGCCTTGCACATGTGCTTTTTTTGCATGAAGTTTTACTTGACATAACTGAAAGTGTGGTCATCCAGTGTGGAAGGTCTGTGCCTTCTGACTTGTCCCTTTGGAAAGTGTGCAAAGGGGACAAGGAACAACGTTTCTGTATATACGAGGGTGAAGGTGTGCCTGTCGTGTTGTCATGCCTGTAGTTTACTTTGCAATTTGTCTAATCTAAGACTCTCTCTTCCAAGGAAGAAAAGTGAAATGAATTTTCCCCCAGAGTAAAATAGAAAAATTAATTGTATTTCCTTTTTAGCACCAACAAAGTAGCACTTTGGGAAATTCTGTGGTTCGCTGTGACAAACTTGACCAGTCTGAGATTAAGAGCCTACTGATGTGTTTCCTCTACATATTAAAAAGCATGTCTGATGGTAGGTAAAAAAATGAAGATTTGTTTTGCTTTGTTTCAGTATTTAATTTTTTAAAAATTGTAATTGAAAAATATAAGGATATAAAAAGATTTTATATGAAAATGTGGTAGGAAAAAATGCTTACTGTGGAAAAATAGCTTTGTTAATTACTTTACTCTAGAAAATGAATTTTAAAATGTCAGGGCTACTTTCTAAATTTATATTAAACTTGAACCTACCATTATAACTAAAAGACACAAGCAGATAAATGAAGTAGCTTTTGATTATTTTAAATTTTGTTTGTCCGAACAAACTTCCAGACAACTTGAATAACTGTACTAGTCAGTCTCATGAATCAGAAAATATATTTTTCAGGGATGTAAGCATTCCTTGCATTTAGAGGTGATGATATCCTGGCTTTAACTGGGAAGTACATTATTTTAGTTTCTAATGGAAGTATTCGTATCCTAGTAGATTATGTTACTAAGAGTGTGATAACCACGTTTTTTAATAAAAATGAGCAAAACTATTAACGCTTTATCTGTATCACATGAAGCTTATAAATACATATGATAGTTTCAAACCTGGTTGTGTGATTTCACCAATTCCTTGAAATTACGTCCCTTACAATTCTTATCCTGGTCAAAAGTGTGGTGTATTGGAAATTGGAAGGTACATTATGAGCTTCCTTAAGGTCATTGAATTAAAACAAACTCTGCTGAAAACAAAATGCCTTTTTTGAGACCCTGAAGCCTTTTGTGTTGTGTCTTGGGCAGTTGGTGTGGGTATTAAATATCTGTAAGAAAGTGTTTCTGCCTGAAAATAGTGTTGTGTTTTGTTTTGTTTTGTTTTGTTTATACCAAACTTCCATTTCAGTAGTATTAGCAGCTTGACTTTACAGTGCAGATGGTAATAATGACCTTCTTGTTAAGGACTAGGTAATTTGTCTTCTGTTACTTTCAAGTGGCAGTTTAATAGAGAAGAAAAGACAAGATTTCCTTGAATGATGACCAAATACAAAAGCACAGGGAACTCACTGATATTTGGGCTATAAAGTTGAAATTTTTCACATCTAAGTTCTAGATTTTGCTTCATGGTAGCAAGTTTTAGTTTTAGTTTTTCCCCCTTGATTTAAAGTTTTCTTTAAAATACTTTGAATTTCAAATACTGATTATGATAAATAACTAGAGAGCAACTGGGTTTTAAAGACAAGTATACCAGAACTTTGCAGGGATTTCATATGACATTCCACCTCCCAAGTGTATGTCTAAGCATGCTGCAGCCGTTGGGACCGCCCTCCTTTTTCCTCCTTCTCCTCCTTCTGTTTCTTCTTCCTTCCTTACTGTCCATCGGGATAGAGGGCTCCATCTGTCCTCAGTTTTCTTAAAAAGAGAAAGAGAAAGAAAAGAAAAAAAAGGAAAGGGAAGGGAAGAAAAGAAAAAAGAGAAAAGAAAAGAAGGAAAGGGGGAAAGGGGGAAAGGGGAAAGGGACAGGAAAGGAAAGGAAGAGAAAAGAAAAGCAACCAGAAATTTTGTATCCAAGTGAAAGTTACCCTTTAAATTCAGTCCTTGGAAGGCTGGGTACATGTTTTTGTTTTGTTTTAAATTTTATTAGTACACGTTGGCAGTAGTAAATGCTAGCATTTTTTGTGCAACATCAAACCAATGAACATCATACTGCTTGATACAGTATTTCACTTCTAAGAATTATCCCATAAGATGTAGTTTGATGTGCATACAAAAACCCACGTGAAGCCACATGTATTGGCACACAGTAATCTCAACAGTCTGGGAGGCTGAGGCAGGAGAATCAAAAGCTCAAGTCCCTCCTGAGCAACTTAGCAAGACTCTGCCTCAAAATAAGAAAGTAATTTTTTTTAAAGGACTGAGGATGTAGCTTGCTAGCAAGGTCCTGGCTTCAATCCTTAGTGCCAAAAAAGAACAGGAAAGGAGAAGATGTGAAGACAAAGGAAAAAAAAATAATTATAGTGGCAAAAGATTAGAGAAAAGTAGTAAATGTCTATCAGTAGGGTACTATTTATCTCAATTATGGTGTATCCATAGAGAGGAATATTATGCAGCTTGGAAAAGTTTGAGGTAGATCCAAGCTGTATTGTTCAGTCAAAACTCAAAGTTAAAGCAGTGTTTGTAGTGCACAGAGATCTTCAACAAATGCATTGCTGGAAAGGGATTCTGCAGTAAGAAATGGGAGAGCCTAACTTTGGATTATATCCCCAGTTGTATTATTTGAATTTCCCAGTCTATTTAAGGGAATATTGTGTGTAAGTTAAATAAGCCTTATACTATCATTTGCACCAGAAGTGTTTGATGAGACTAAAGTTCAAGTGCTCAGACGTCGCTGAAGCTGAGTAGGCCTCTTACCTGTTTTACCCGGGACAGGTGTGTCAGTCAGTATGCTTTGTCCTGTGATCAGCTGTGAAATGGGGCAGAGGAAGGATTTGGAGGCCTAAGCTCTAGGGTTTCTTTGCATTGTTGTAATAACAGGCACTTCTCCACAGTCTGCATGATATGCACAGTGACTCTGACCAAGTAAATGTTTATTTTCTAGATGCTCTGTTTACATACTGGAACAAAGCTTCAACATCTGAACTTATGGATTTTTTTACAATATCAGAGTAAGTACTTCTGTGTTTGCTCATTGCTTCTTGATTTTTCCTGGTGTGAAGAACACTGCAGTTGAGCCAGGAATGTAGTTTGTGTCACATCCTTCCTTACTAAGCTCACTCCTCTGGACCTGACTGCAGCACCTATTTTCAGAACTTATGAGCAAGTAAACAGTACCTAGCCTAATATTGCAGATACATGTGTTATAGATGCAAGGTGACTATTTACGTGGGTAAGTCATTTAATAAAATAGTACAAAATTTATTCACTGAAGGGGACAGCGGTTTTCTAAGTTGAATCTAGTACCCATGTTATCTCATATTATCTCTTCAGGATAAGTGGTTTCTTTTAAACTCTTCCATTTTTAGAAACTCAGATGCACAGTTCCTTATCCAAATTTGCTAGAGGCAGATGATTTTTTCAAATTCAGAATTTTTTGGATTTTTGAAAAATTTACGTAGAGTAGTATATCACATAATACCCCAGCAGCATTTTATGCAGCACCTCATAGTCAAACACATTATTATATCTTCAATAAAAACAGAAAGAGAAAGAAATTCTGGTTTCTTCTGACAGCTTTATGTCTGTTCGTTTGGGTCATGCTTTGCACAGACTTACGTGGAAACTCGTTTTTAAATGCTGTGCATTTTGGAGTCATAAGTGAAAGACACTGGTCATGGCCCTTTAACAGGAGCTTGGTTCATAGTCTTGGCTTAGAGACTCATGACCACTTACTCTGCTGAGTTAAACAAAGGACTTTTCATGTAGTAGCTCAAAATTCACCAGAGGATTCATTGTTTTAACTACTTCTTAAGTGAGTGATTTAAAAAAAAAATAGTTTTGTATAAATATATGAAAGGAAAGAACTACATACTTGATGTCTGTAAAGGGCCAGTGCCTGAGCTTCAACCGAAAGAGGGCGCTCCTTCCATAGCTCTGAATGAGGGTGAACGAGCAACTTGGAGCAGCAGTGTGGTCTCCAGCATGTCCTTGAGCCAGGATAAGCCATGGATAAGCCTGCAGCCTTAGTGAAGGATAGTCCATCTGCCATGGCCTGTGTTCTTAGGTGCTCCCAGCCACCACCATACTGATAGCCATGCAGCCTGGGGCCTCCCTCCCAGGTTAATCATTTTCTGTGTGTTTGAATTTGTTGTTGTAAATGGGCTTAAAGAAAACAGTCTGCTTAAAATAATTTTATCATCACATTCCCTAATAATGTTTCATCCTTCCTGCAGAGTCTGCTTGCACCAGTTCCAGTACATGGGGAAACGATACATAGCCAGGTACTGTAGGGCATTCCAGTTTGAAATGACGTGGCATTTGCCACGTTTCTCGGGTCTGAATGTGTGAGAGTGGTGCTCTGTGGTGATTGGCAGGCAGAATTCACATAAGCAGCCCTGAGGACAGTTGGCAGACCCTGCGTTGCCACCATGCAATCAGAGAGCAATCATTGGTGTTCGTGCCTTCCTTTTATCTCGTGTGTGTCGTGCTTCTCTCTTGGAAATACTGTCTCCAGTATCTTGTTGATAATTTCCACACTTCCTTCCAGTTTTTCCCTCGTCTCTATTGTCTCCTTCTCTTTCTTTTCTCCTCTTTCTTCTTCAGGTATTTTCTCCTCCCTCATTGATTTCTTTTGTTCTCACTTTCAAAGGTCATTTTTTGCTATTCCTCCCTCCGGCTGTGAAGGTACTAATTTCTCTTCAATCATTCTCCTTTCTTGAGATGATGTTTTTATACTATCTCAAATTAGTGTGGACTTTACAGTCCTTCTCTAAAATGGAGCTTTTTCTCTTATTCTGACTAATCAATATGTTTTCTGTGTTCTTATGTGACTGAGAACTCCCCATTGCCCTGTGCCAGGTTCCAGGAGTGCCAGGAGCTCCTCAGCAAAGCATGGCCAGACAGGGCCTCCTCTGGGAGCTCCTCCTCATAGCACAGTGTGTCCTTAGGAAGCTCTTCCTTCTGCCCCGTTGCCATTCAGTGTGTCTGTGTTGTGAGCCATTCTGTGTTAGTGTACCTGCGGGCTCTTGCTCTAAGGGTCATATTTTCTTTTGTTTTTAACAGCTTAATTGTAATAAACATGTAGATAGATATAGATATATAAAAGCTGTAAAGCTTAGTTGTAATTGAGATTTGATTCACTTATCTATAATTCTTATAACAAATATGATAAAGATTAATAGAACTTTTTTTTGAATGTGAAGATTTGGTTTATATATTAACATTGTTCTGGGGTCATAAGTATAGTGTCTCTTAAGAGAATGAGTTTTCTTTTAAAAAGCAAATTTGGGAGACTTTTGTGCTTTACTCTTACTAAAATTTTCTATTTCTATTTTTAATTGAAACGTGATAGCATGTAAAGTTCTCTAATCTTTTATTTTTATCACAACAGTAATCTTTATGTTTGAGTTTTTGAGTGCCAAATGCAAATATATACAAGGTGCCTTTATACCAATAACATACCTTCACTTTTATTGCCTTTGACTGTGTCCCGTGAAGATGGGCAAGCAGTGTATTTTGTAACAGAAAAGTACTGTGCTGGGCAAGCTTCACACCCTTTTTGTGGATACCGTTACATCAAAGCATGGCATTTGGAGAATATTCTGCGAAGTAGAACAAAATGCCTCAGCAATTAAAATGGTGAATGTGAAAAGCTAAAGATTTCTGTCTTGAAAACGATTTCAAAATTGAGTTTTGCAAAGTGATTAATTTTTTTGGTGGATTTTTCTCACAAGATTTTAAAAGAAAATCTTCCAACTTCAAAAGCCCCTGTATATATTTGCACATATGGACTGCCTTAAAAATAGATGGGCAAAGGAAGATGGAGATGGTATTACTTTATTCCGTGCACTGTGGGAAGATACACCCTGCTTCATACAAAAATTGCCATAGTCTCTGCTGCATGTCACGAAGATCCTGCGCCATAGTGTAAACATTGTCAGCATTCGCCATTCATGGTGTTCCAACTATATGAATACTGTGCCTTCTCCTTGTCACTTGGAAATCACCCAGCAGCATGTCATCCGTGATAGGCCATGCATGTCCCTGTTCTACACACAGTAACACAGCGAGGGGCATGGTTGGCTCCAGGATGGGGGACAGGGGTCATTCCCGCACTGGTTTCATTTTGTCTGCTCTGGTGGTGGTACACAGTAGAAAGTCAGCTGTTTGATTGCTAACCCAGATCACTTTTCTGTTTTCTCTACTTGACTGCTGACAAGTTTAACAAAGTCTGTGGCTCTTCTCCTTCCTGCTTGGGTAAGAATAAAGGTGTTAAAGCCGCCTCATATAATCCTTCCCATTGCATGTTTGTTTTCTGTTTCCCCCAGTGCATTTTAAAGTTACAAATATATATATTTCTTTCATAACATAATCCAGAAAGGTTCTCAATGTTTTGACAATGGTCAGAATGTTGGCCTTTAGCTCCACATTGGAGTGATATTCACTGTTTTAAAAGTCCTGTCTCTAAAGTGCTTTCTAAAGATGAGAAGGACTTGCTTTGGCTTGATGTTTGCTTCTTCGTTGTCAGGTGCTTTGCTGTGAACTCTGTTAAGAGTTGCTGTCTGTTCTTGTCTCTAGCTTCTTGGCTGCAGTCAGTGCGTGGCCTGCCTCCTCCATGCCATGTCCTGGCTTTGCTAATACTTCCATCTCACCGCAGTGTAACACGTCTAACTTTTGCTTCTATCCCATTTCACTCATGTTGCAGGAACCAGGAGGGGTTGGGATCCATAGTTCATGTTCGAAAGTCTCAGACATTGCCTGTTTCCCGTAACAGAACAGGAATGATGCATGCCAGATTGCAGCAGCTGGGCAGCCTGGATAACTCTGTCACTTTTAACCACAGTAAGTCCCATGACATACTATCATAACAGCCAGCCGTCTCTCTGGCACCTCAGAGGAGAGAGCCCTGCCACACCACACTACATCACCAACTTGATTTTTCTTCCAGCTCAAAGCAATTAGGATGAAGAGCTCCTGGCACAGTTCCCTTTCCTGGAGGAGAGTCTTCAGCACTGGGGAGTGACATAATGTGGAACACGGTCAACTATGGCACTAGTCCTAAAAGCCCCATTCCCATAGCAAAACGTGGCAGGTTCAATAGCCAAACAGTCTTGGAACTTTGAATTTTGTTTGGATTCATTGCCTGTAACCACTTTATCACTAGTTTTTCCCTGCACCTCCTGAGAACATCTGGGACAGATTCTTTTGCTCCTCCGATCTTGTGCATGTAATTGATCAAGCATCCACATTCTGACACTCTGACTCTGAACATGTGTTAATCCTTACACCACTGTGAATCGATTTGCGAGGGTGTGGAAAAGCATCCAATAACAAAGTGACTTTTTCTGTGTTTTCAGCGTGAGAAAGATATCAAGTGTTCTTGGAATTTCTGTAGACAATGGTAAGATTTAATCAGGTTGAAGTCTGCTTTCGAGGCCGCTTCACTTGCAAACCAAGACTTTTCATTCATCTTGCCTTCCTAACTTTGGGGCTTTTCTAACTTCACAATAGAGATTCTGCCAAAATGTAGGAGTATATTTTTAATTTACTTTTATCAGTCACCAGAGGGGACATGGCATTATGTGCTATTTTAGCAATTTCAATATTTCATCTGTTTAAGGTTTTCTCAAAGGAGAAAACCTAAAAGATATCAACTGTGCAGCATATGAAAAACTAATGTGACCATCTCTAAGACTCATCTATTAGTATTGTGTTCTGTGAATTGTCCTATCGCCTTTCCAAGCATGACATATGAAGATACTGTTTTATTTAGACAATGACTTGTTCTCATTCCAAGCATGTCTTTAATCATGATTATTAATCTCTTCTGATCATTTCTAATCATGCAAATTCTATTCCCTGTGATTTTCATACTTCTTTCTTAAGACTAAGAATAAAGATAATTCCCAACCCCTTGTGTAAATAATAGTCTAAGACTGGGCTTAGTGGCACATGCCTGTGGTCCCAGCACTTGGAAGGCTCAGGCAGGACGATTGTCATGAGGTCAAGGCCAATCTAGGCTACATAGTGAGTTCCAGACCAGCCTGAACTACATAGCGAGACCCTGTCTCAAAAAAAAAATTTAAGACAACTGAGGGATCAGAAGATAGCAGTTTCCCGCACTTTCACCTAAGCTGTGTTCACTGTAAGTCTTTATAAAAGTCTAGGCTTAATTTAAATGAGCTTCATGTCAGTCTGCTACACATTAAGTTGACGCTAGAAGACACTGGTTTTAAAACACTGGTTTTGATTTCTATAATTAGTGTAAAATGTACAGTGAGTAACAAATTTAAGGTTACAATGCTTGATTTTTCAAACTTTTTGTGGGTCCTCTTCTGGC
>RJWT010001388.1:23351-48970 GCA_004365215.1 Cuniculus paca
ACATGTGCTGGTGCACACCTCTAATCCCAGCACTTGCCACAAGTTCAAGGCCAGCCTGAACTCGTTGTGAGACCTTTTTGCAAAAAAAAAAAAAATCAAAACAAACAGTTCAAGACCCTACCTCCAAAAATAATCATTTAGGAAACAAAAATAAAGTGAAGGATCAAAACATGAAGAAACAACTTTAATCCATTCTGATATGCAGAAACTCTTCCTACTGCAAATGGAGTTCATTGCAGTGGCCTGAATTGGAGAAGAGAGACAGCTGGGTGCGTGCACTGCCAAACGCCATGCTGGTAGTGTGGTAGAGCCCATTTTCTCTTCCTGCTGCCCACAGAGAAGTTGTCTTCCCTGCCACCCTTCTCTTCCAGCTCTCAACTCATTTTTGCTCTGTCAGTTTGCAGTGGCACTCTATCCTCAGTTACATTTTCTCCCTGCTTTGCCAGAAAGCATAGTATTGCTGATTTTTTTTAGACTTCCTCTGTTTTCCAGAGGAAGTCTAAAAGTCTTCCTCATTCCTAATTGGTTCTAAAGTCTCCCAAGTCATTCCATCCTCTGGAGCTCAGTGTTCCTTTCCATCTCTAATTCTCACCATGTGTTTGGCTGCTAGCTCCTCTACTAGCTTTTTGGATTCTTAAGTGATGACCTCAGCCAAAAACCACAGCAGGGTGTGGGGGGGTGTGTACTGTATGTATGCACATCTGTATGTACACACATGTATTCTTTTATGAGTCCGCTTTATGTATATACACATACTTGTTTACATCTGTACCTGTGTATTTTATGGGAAATTTGTGGCCATATAATGTCTCTTTTTAAAAGTCTGTTTAACAATAAATACAGTACCTTCTGTTGGGCCAACCAATATGACATAGATGTAGTATGTGAGAGACCTGCCATGGATACCCCAGGTTTAAAATGAATTTATTTCATTAAAAAAAAAAAATAGGAGGAAGTCCTTATATATTTACATGTCAGACCTTAGTTTGACCAGCAGGGAGCAGCAGGGGCCTGTGAGAAACTTAGGCTTTCTATAACTGACTGTCTATAGCATCTCATGCCGTCCCCAGTACCCAGTGTGTATAGGACAAGTGAAAAGATACCATACGTGCTGCATGTATAGCTCTAGTAGGGTCTTAAATTTGTTCTTTGGTTTTGGTATGAAATCATGAAAGTGATAAATCCTGCAGCAACCAGATAGTCTTTTAACTACTAGAAAAACTCTTAAAAGAATGGATTTGTGATTGCCCAGCCCATATGAACAATAAATCTTTAAAACTCTTAGACATTGACCTAGTCAGTATAACTTATGCTCATTGTTTATCAATAGAGATGTGTGTCAACAAGCAAATAAGCGATACATTTACATATATATAAATAAAATAACATTTTGTATTTATTTTGGTATTACATATTTTTCTAGGAATACCCTAAATTCATTTGCATGTTAATTTATATTTCCACTGGAATGATAGGAGAGAAAGCCAGCTAAGAACATGTATCCCAGTGTAAGAGGCAGTTTAGAATCACTTGATTAAGCTGCAACGACTTGCGTTTTAGGTCAGTGTTGGAAAGCATGTTTTCCCTGAACTGCCCATGAGTGGCTCATGTACTGCCTGTGCTGAACTGCCCATCAAGGTGGTATGGGCACTGGGAGCTGGGGTTGTGAACACAGAACGAATGAGAGCCTGGTGGGATATTATCCTGGTCACTTAAGTACCCTGTGAGGGGTTAGATGACATGGCTATGACACATTGCTTAGCTCTGAAATATTTTGATACCTATGGAGCACAAGTAAGTAGATGAGTATAGATGATAAGTAAATTATTTTATTGACTGTAATATGAATTGATATGTGAACTAACATGAAAAATACAGAGAATGCACGCATCTCTGAATTAAAATTAGTACCTTTCAAAAAACTTTTAAACAGTACATGATATAGCTTTAAAATTAGGTAAAATGTACTTCAATGTTTTAAGCATTAATACTTGAGATAGTAAATTAAATGTAAACCTACATTTCTGAGATATGTTTTTATACACTTTCTAGATTTCTGAAATCAGGTGTATCTTAATGGTGCAGCTAATAGGCAGTCTGTCATTAATTAGTGCTTCTTGCTATTGATAGGGTCTTAGAGTTGAGAAAGTCAGGTATAACACCCATTTAAAGTCAACCATTTTAATGTCCCTAATTCTTTTATGCCTAGTGTTCCATTTTTGGAGCAGCACATAACAATGGAACATAATAAAATTTTGTTCTTTGGATTCTTGTTCTTGAATTTGTCTAGGTAACATAGGAATTTTGTGCAAAAATTCAAAAAATTAAAACCTTTGGCATAAATGGGTTAAAGAGGACTTAAGTAAAACATATTGTATGCCTAAACCAATAGTTTTAGGACTGTAGTTCACACCATTTTCAGGCACTGCTAGACATCAGGTTGCAGTATTCAGCAGAGAATGCTGATGACATGATACCCCCTTCTAAGTATGACCTCCTGGGTTACAGAAGGTTATGTCTACAAATCATTCCGAACTGATTTCTTTTCTCTGTGTGTGGTCAAGCGCCGTATTGCAAACCACATGATTTTTGCCTTAGAGTAATATTCCTGATTCTGAACTCTACTTCTTGCCCATCTGTGAGGAAAATCTTTTTAGCAACAGAAATGTGAGGGGGAATAAATAATAGATTATGTAGATGTTGGTCATTTTGATATTTTACATAAATATTTGCACTTAGTAAAGCCATACACCAGGAACTAAAATATCTAAGGAAGTAGGTCTACATTTGGGGGATTCTTTTAGCAATACTGGTCATTTAGTATTTACATTTTCTCATAAATTTACTATTTCTCTAGATTCATATTATGGTCCAGAGAAAAAATAATAATTTGCTTTTAAAAAGGAAAAGAGAGGATGAAAGCACTTCCTGTGAGATTATGATCTGACTTACTCTTCTATCTCAAACCTCCTCTGACAGTCCGAAAAGGCATGTGACTGTAGTTGGGTTTCTGTCTGCCCACCACATCATCCCCGATGTCAAGCCAGTGGGGAGGGAGAATTAGTTTACAGATATAGCCACCATCATTAAGTTGAGCTACTTAGGTAAGATGAATTTATTAAATAGAATAATGCTAATTAACTGTAAACATGACGGATGACATAAAGTGGAAATCACATTTTTGGCACTTGTGTGTCCAAAACATCTCTAAATTCTAGAGTAAGTCTTCTGTCAGAGTAAGAATAGAATGACAGTTGTGTAAATTTGAGTAATCCTAAGAGCCGTAAAGCAGTTCCTTGGCACATACACCAGAGATAGCACATCTCTCCCCCGTTCCTAGTGGACAAGGATAGAGACAATCCAGGCAGTGCTCCCAGGCACCACTGCCCCCTAGTGAGAATATGTATTGTTTTCACTTGTTGGAGTCAGAATCTTTTCAAACAATTTAAGAAATTTCTCTGTCTCTTAAGACCACTCTCAGATTTACTAATTCAGTTTAATTTTACTGTGTTGGTCTGTAACATGGTGACTGTTGATAAAAGTCTTCCATCATGCACAACTTTGTCCCAGGTCTTGGGACATGCTGTCTTTTATCTCTGTGATAGGACAATATCTATGCATACTGCCATTTATTTTTAGGGATTTTAAAAAATAACACTAGCTCCAAATCTTGTGATTTTTGAGATGAAACTGTTTAAGGAAAAGCAAAGTATTGAATATTGTGGATAAAAGGATCGTTTGTTTTAGATTCTCAGTATTCTACAGAGAACAGTGATAGCATAAGCCTACTTTATATTACTCAAAGGCAGATTGATTTCTATATAAATCTGTATAAATATGGCTCTTTCTCTAAAGGATATTAGAAAGATGATATAATAGCTTAGAGAAATTTTGTCATTACCAAATTTCAATGTATGTATACATAAGTATGTAATAATTTAATTAGCATTGCCGAAATCTAATTCTTTAATTGTGCCAGGCTTTTAGCCATGAGTAAGTAAATTCTATGGGAACTCCTCAGTGCTTGGCCATCTCATTTATAAGTTACTTAGATGCACTTACCTGGTAGATTTGCTAAAAAGAGGAAAAGGCAGTTTTATGCACAGAAATTAAAATTACCTCCAAAGCAAATTCCTTGTTAAAATGTAACCCAGACTAAAAACTCATTTGAGAAATGGCGGCCCTCCATGAAGGACCAGCCTGTGTGAAAACTTTGGTTGGACTAATAACAGGTGTTGTGTTTTTTGTTGTTAGTGGTGGTGTTTGGTTTTTGGTGGGGTTTTTTGGAGGGATCCGCTCTTAGCAGTTTGTGATCACTTTAACAATAATCATCAGTCTGTATGTTTTCCTCTTTCATTGTCTCTGTCTTACCAAACCTCACCTAAAGAAAGAATGCTTTGGCTTGTGTAAAGGCAATACAGTTGATGTTAGTACCCCAGGCACCCATCTTTCTTATCTGTGAGGAAGAAAGAGAACTAGAGCTAGCACGTGCCAGTGTGTGACATGTCCTCATTCCATCAAGACACTGTCCTCTGACACAGAGTGACAGCAGTGCGAATCAAGGATACTGAACCTCAGGGCCACCTTTATGAAAGTACCTCGATAGCTTTGAAAAACTTTCTCGTGGCCTTTTAAAAATATTCTAGAGTTCATGTCAGAATGTTGTCATTCCACGGTTTTTCCTTTTGTCCTAATACTTTATACTATGGTAGTATCCTGAACAAGGAATTTTGAGTGGAGGTTCTAATTTTTCCCAGTACTGGTCTCGTGGAAATTCCTAGGTTTTCTGTACCTCATTTTCCTGATCTATGTACAAAATGTCCTCCTCTTTGGAGTATTAAGAAAATTACCAATTAGTAAGTATTGATTTATTTTAACTCCTTGGAGAAAGACATTACATTGTGTTTTATTATATGGCCATCTTTCTGTGTAGTCTAGACCAACACCATAACATCTTTGCATCCCTATATGTATTTCTGCTAATGCATACCATTTCATAATTTAATATCTCAAATTGTATGTCAAACTGCATTTATATCAGTACTAAATTGGTTTTATAGCCTCTGTAGACAAAGTTTGTATTTAAATTATGTGTGATTAAGCTAAATTTACATGACAGTTTCTTCCTTTTCTTAAACATTTCTTTCAGACATGTTTGCTTTCATGCTTTTATTAAAGCAAGTAAAAAACTGTAATGCGGTCAACTCTTGATTATCATTCATGATTCTAGCTAATAATATAGTTAGTGACTTGACACTTTTATAGCTTATACTGTGTACCTGGTGCTATTCTAGGAGCTTCACAATTAATGGACTTAATCCTCACTACCACCTCTTTGAGGCTGATACTCTTATTATCTCCATTCTACAGATAGGAAACTGAGATATAAAGAGGTGCAATAACTTGCTCACATTCACGCACCTAGTGAATGGTGGAGCTCAGTTCTGCAGCCAGCAGCCTGAGCTCAGGTTCATCTTCTTAACTCCTGTGCTGTGCTGCTGTCTCTGTCTGCATGGGGAACTTGGGAATCCCACCATCCCTTTGCAGTCCCGCCGTTCTGACAGCTTAAGTCAAGCGGCCTTTCTTGATGCACGTCCTGGCTCCACTGCTTACTACCTGTGTGACTTTGACTGTGTTATTTAGCCTTTCTGTGCCCCTATTTCCTTATCTGCAAAAAGGGCTTAATAAAGTATATACTTCATAGGGGTGTTAGGATTAAACAGTATGTGTACATTTCCTAGACTCATGGTTGCACATAGCAAACATACCGTGAATGTTTGTTTTCATTTCCCTTTCAGAACTGAGAAAGATTTGTAAATTAAATTTGTTAACACCACCCCCAAAACCCTAAACAAGGACTCGAGCCCCAGAAGGGGATTTTCTGTAGATAATCAAAAGTTGACTGTGACCCCCCCGTCCCACCAGCCTTGCTGTGTGAACCACTGGGCAGTAACCCTGTGCTGTAATTCATGCAGGCTACGGCCACTCGGATGCTGATGTTCTTCACCAGTCACTGCTGGAAGCCAACATTGCCACTGAGGTTTGCCTTACAGCTCTGGACACACTCTCTCTATTTACACTGGCGTTTAAGGTTCGTATTAAATAGCGGTCACAGTCAGTTTTAAAAACTCAACTGGCACAAACTTATGACATTGTATTTTTACTTCAGCAGTTTGTTCTTGCCACTGTAAGGAAAGTATTCTTTTTTTTTTTGGTTCTGGGAATCAAACTCATGACCTAGCGCTTGCCAGGCAGGTACTTTGCCAATGAGCTATATCCCCAGCCCAGTATTAATCTTTAAATTCCTTAATGAAACCATTCCACATGGAATGACTTGAATTCTGTGAAATATAATAAAGCTCAGCAGGTCCACATATACAACACACTTGGAAATGGTGGAAGAAGTCTCTAAAAATGGTTAACTCTTGAATAGAAGAAAGAATTTACCTGAGAAAACAGGGCTATGCTAAAACCTCAGGATGATGAATATGGGGACATAATCAGGCCTTTCTGCCTTGAATATCTTTAAACATAACTAAGCGTTATAGCAGTTACATAGGTACTAATAGGGAGAGGAGCTATAGATAAAAATCATAGTTTTAAAAATGTTGTCTGTTACTAAATTAAATGACAAAATTATTTCAGGGATAGAAAATGAAAAGTATTTTTTAGGAGTGGTCTTGTTTTTAGGTTTTAGCAAATAATATTCAAGTAGTTGAAGATGGGCTCTCGACGCTGATATTTCCCTTTCTTGCTTATTGTTTTTAGCTTAGAAAAGGGTGATAGAGTTCATGTTAATATACTACAGATACTGAAACAGTATGTTTGATTGCAAGGGTATTTGGGAAATAGACCCTGTCATTCTCTGCTTTCCTTATCTCTACATATAAAGTGCATCTTAACTAGGGAAGTAAAAATAGTGACCTCAGTGTCCTATCACTGTACTTTAATATGCCTTTTTGCTCTACTCAGTAGTTACAACCCTTGTAGAATAGGCCTCCCCCCCAGAGTGGCTCCCAGAGCGAGGTCTCCAGCTGCAGTCCTTGAGAACTCCTGGAAATGTAAATTCTCAGGCCCCAGCCCAGACCTATTCAATCAGAAACTGGGCATGAGACCCAAGCCCTACAGCTTGAGAACCATGGCTCTACTGGACCCGTCAGAGAAGCCTTTAAAATGCTTTCTATTTTCTCTTGGATAGTTTTAGTTTAAAGGTCTTATGTACATAGGCAATGAGGTTTTGAATGTGAATGGCTGGGCTTGGGCACATGTATCAATGCTAAACATGCATCCTGTAGTCCAAAACAGCAGTGGCAACACTTCTTCTCTGCCTGAGCCCTGCCATTAGGACAGGCAAGAAACTGCGGATGAGGACGGGCAGGAGCAGGCACATGGGCAGGCAGGGCACACAGCACAAGCACAAAACTGGTGGCAGTTTTCTCACTGGTCAGCCTACAGTTCTCCAGGGCCCTTCCTATTGCCTGCTGAATATTCAGGAAGGTATTAGCCAGTGTTCTCAGGTGTCCAAATGTCTTTCACCAGTTAGTTCTGGCACCCAAGAAATGGCATCTGATGGTTCCTAATGAAAGCCGATCATGGCATTTATGGACTGAATGAATATCTTGGGAAAAATACTTACTGTGTCCAGACCTAAAGTTTCTCAGCAGTAAGATTGGAAAAGTAGGACCTACCTCATGGAGCTGTATGAATGTCAAATGAGCTGACCCTTGAAAAGAGCTTCCATATTCCTAGTACTGCACACACTAGGCTTCATTGTGCTGGGAGACAGCATGGACACAGAGACACCTTGGGGTTACAGCTCCATCATTAACCAGCTCTTCAGTCTTGGGCAGGGTCTCTACTTGACATCCCCATTTTTTGACTGGGTAGGAAAGAAGAGTGAAGCAGTGTCTACACTGAGTTACATCTCAGCCCTTTTTTGTTTTTCTGAGATCAAGTCTTGCTGAGTCACTAAGTTGCCCAGTCTGGGCTCAGATTTGCAGTCCTCCCAGGTGTGGTGGTGCATGCCTATGGTTCTGGCACTTGGGAGGCTGAGAGAATTATCACGAGTTTGAAGCCAGCCTAGGCTACATGGTGAGCCTGAACTACCTAGCGTGACCATCTCACAAAACCACAAAAACCCTTGCAATCCTCCCAGAGTGCCAACATGGGTGTGTACCACCACACCTGGCTCTTCTTGACATCTCTTAATCTTGATGTCCTTATCTAAAACATGGCAGTTATGTCTACTCTGTAGCTTGAGATATGAATGTGAATGCCCAGAAACACCCACCCTGGGACCAGAACATGGCAGGAGCTCAAGTGTTCACTAGTGCCTTAGCATTAAGTTAGATTAGCACTAAGCACTAGTCTTACCTGGTTCTTTCCTCCCTATCCTGTGGTAAAGGGCCTGATTCCTGAGATATCTGGGGAGGAGTGAGCTGAGAGCTGAGGGGGTGTTTGTCAGCATTTCTGTGATGATGCGCATAAGCATTTGCTGTGGAAAGCACAGCATCCCCTTCAGAAGCTGGAAGAAGGGCAGGTGCACAGTGTGAAGCTCAGTATTGCTAGGTACCTGGCTGAGAGGTGTGTGAGCTTGCATGGCTCAGATTCACAGGTCTGCGAGGCCCACTGTCATCCTCTGCACATGTTTACTCAGTTGAGGTGTCAGTTAGAGCACCTCAGAAAGATGACAACTTTGAGTTAGCTAATATCATTCTGTACAAGAAAATCATCTACAGATGGAACCCTGTCATACTGCCTCTTTCAACTGACCACATCAGTAAGTTGCCATAGACAATCAGAGATCAGTTGCTTAAGACGAAGTGTTTGAAAGATTTAAGCCCTGACCTCTGCTTGTTATTATACCATGTTATCTTCCTGCTGTTTATTGAGTACCTTCCCTACCTCAGACATTCATCTTCACAACAACCATGCCTAGTTAATCTCTTTACAAGTGTGGAAATTGAGGCTGAGACAGGTTAGGAAATTTGCCCAAGATACTACACAACCTGCCTGTCCCAAAAGCCTTGTTCTCCACCAAGTCAGAGGTGTGTGTTTGTATTCATATGGGGGTGAGGGTCGGGTAAGGGAATTTCAAAGTATTGGAATGACCTCTCAAAAAAGGAAAGAAAAAAATTACCAAGCACTTAGGTATCACATGCAGCCCAGGGTACTTACACATATATTATCTCATTTAATACCTAAAAGGGTGAGTTTTATAAACTGAAATGGTTACATGCAGAAAATATCTTATAATGTCTATGAACATAGTCTTTAACATACATCATCAAATATTTACGTTAATGTGTTCACAGATTTAATGTGAAAATGCATGTATTTTTAGCAGTTTCATTTAGTGCCTTTTCTTGATTTAAAGTGTGCCATGAGTGCTAACACAAAACCATAAGGAGCAATAAGGACTAAAAAAGACAGTGAGGTGCAAATGAATACCTGGGGTCTTGCTGAGTGGTTTGTGACCCATCACACAGCCAGAGCCTCATCTACAAGAAGGTGCATAAGACATGGGTCACCAGAGTGACCCGAGGGCCTCTGCCACTGAGGCAGCTCTTCAAACTGAATCTCTTAAAAATTATTTTAAAATGAGTGTCTAAGTAAAAATAAACATCTTATGCCTTGGCAAGATTTAGCTGTCTTAAATAACGTGTTCCTCACATCTCATTGTGACACCCAAGGTTTTTGTGCTTTTTGGTTTTTGTTTGTTTGTTTTGGTACCCAAGGTTTAAGGCTGACATTGTGTTCTTGGGTCTTTAGGAATTGACACTGAACTTTCCTTCTCTCCAAGGCCTACTTTCTGGATCACAGACTGCAGGAGTGTTTTAACAATCAGACCAGAGCCCGTCATCAGTAATTCCTGGGGAATTAGACTCCATTTTATTGCTAGAAATAGGTCATGCATTATATTACTCTGATGTCTCATTTAATTTCCTAAATAAAAATTCCCTATCCTCAATAGGAGTCAAAATGAGATATACTGTATTGTTCTCTTATATTATTTCAGAGTAGAGAAGTTATGGAAATTTTTGTTTTTCTTTTTCACCCATGTAGGCCTTTCTGCATGTTCAAAGATTTGTTTGCATTTAGTGTACATTTGTATTTCTAATAAATGATAAAGCAGTAAGGAGAGAAAAAGGGAGAAGATTGATTGGAAGATAAGAAGGTAGTTGGTAATGGGTGTGTCTAGGTTGAAGAGTCTTTATTCCTTTAAATGAGGCATTTTACATCTTACTATAAATGAGTCTTAACTTCATTCTTGCTATTCTTGACATCAGAGCCGAGGAACACTAAATCCTGAAAATGAGAAGCAAAAGTCTTGAGAGAAAGAGGATGGAGAGAGGAAATTTAACTAGAGTAGTAAGAACGTGGAGACAGGGACCAATTGAAGAGCTTATCTCAGGGTCTTTTCAGTTTTTCAAAGGACTCTCTTCTGGGTAATTGCAGCTGAGTGCTGAGAAAATGAAATCTCACTTGCAGATTCATCCAAACCTCAATCCAGCCATAATTAGAAAAGTAAATGGATTGTAAAAAGCAAGACTCCCAGGAAAAATGATATTCAAGGGAAAGCATTTACACAGTTTTCTGAGCACTAGAATCAGCCTTTGGGGACAGGCAGGGGGATGGAGGTGAATAGCTGCTCACAGTAGAGAATTATATTGTTCATTTAATTAGTCACCGTTCGCAATTTCTGCTCTTTAAATTGCTCCTCTTTCACATGATGGAATTCAGTATGATACCTCAGTATTTCATGCTATAAAGATCACTGTACATTCCAAGTATTGTACCAGCTGTGAGATATTAATACTTACTAAAGACTTGTAAACAAAATTGTCTGAATCAGATTTACTTGAGTCAGAATTTCTCTCCATTGATGAGGTGACCCTTGCTTTTCTAAAACTTTGACTCCAACTGTAATTTGTTATGTAGAAAAATTATTTAATATAAGTTATCTCTGTTTATTTGGCCAGATTGTAAGATTGCTTTGAGATACCAGTCTCTAGACAGTTTTGGTTACAATCACTTTTGCCTTCTTGTGCAAAATGCATGCACGTGTCTTTCCCAAACACACATCTTCTTAAGACAGGCTTGTATAGGGCTGGGGATCTAGCTCAGCAGCCTAAGTGCCTGCCTGGCAAGCTCAAGGTCATGAGTTCAATCCCCGGTGCCACAAAAAAAAAAAAAAAAAAAAAAGACAGGCTTGTATTTACCATCCATGCACATTTGGACGTGAAGCTGGCTTCTTGCTGGGTTGTACCTGCAGCTGTTGTGTAGGTTTGGCCCCTGAGGATAATTTTAACCAACAAGGCTTCCAGAGTAGTGAATTCATATGGATTTTCTGCTGAAATGAGGATATTATAAAGAATGATTGAAGGCAATTAATTATGGTCCTCTTGTTTGATAAAATAAAATCCGTAAGTTTTAGAATCCTACTAGATACCTCTTACTTAGATAGACCAAAATACATGTCAGATGCTTTTGTTCTTTGCAGTACCTGTGCAAGGTCAGTTTTAGAGTCATTATTTTACAGATGGAAATGCTGAAGCTCAGTTTACTGCACAGATCCATGCACATAAGTGATACCTCACTAGAACCTTACTGACCTGATTACTCATGGCTCAGAATGTCTGAGAAACCTGTCTCACTTTTAGAGGACTTGCTTCGTATTCTTTATTTCAGTATTTCTCCCATCTACTAATTAACACCTGGAACAGTGGTCCTCTGTCGGAATGAAAGATGTCACAAACATCACTTCTATCAATTACTAATGCGCAGTAAAAGTAATAGAAGCCAAGTCAGCACTAAGCTACAACGACCTTATACACTATATCAAAGTTTGCTAAGAAGTTTATCTCCAAAGCATAAATTTGTTGATAGATACACAGAGTCTGCAAAAAAAAAAAAATTGTATACACACTTCGGGAAAGAAAAACTTGTATAAATATTTTAATACTAAATTTATTGAGATATCTTGAGAGTAATACAAATTACCTTTAGTCTCCACAATTACAAGAGGTGCTCAAAGTGATGGCCTTTAGCTTCCAGACATTTATTAGTACGGTAAACTACTGCTTGGGTAACCTTGGTCATTGAGATTGCTGCCATGCATTTTAAATGTCTTCTCTAACGGCAGGCGGTGTAGTGGGTTTTCTGTGATACAGGACATCCTCTAGGGTCCCCCAAGCAAGAACAACACCATCTGTTGAAAAAACATGATACCATTTTTCTTTTCCTGAAGTGTTTTTACTTTTTTTTTTTTTTTTTGGTGGACCCTGTATTCATGGTACAAGAGCATTCTGTTTTCCCCAGTGGGACTCACAGCAAATTTTGTTTCAATTGTAAGTTGTGTTTTATGCTTCCAGTGCTACACTAGAAAATGTAGTCATTGAGCCTGAAAGTTGTATGAAACCTCCTTGAGGTGCCAGGTTTGTCTCACTAATAATGCCATTGATGTGTGTTTTAAGAACCAGCTCTTGGCTGACCATGGACACAATCCTCTCATGAAAAAGGTTTTTGATGTCTACCTGTGTTTTCTTCAAAAACATCAATCTGAAATGGCTTTAAAACATGTCTTCACTGCCTTACGGTCATTAATTTATAAGGTAAGTTGTTTCATCAGTGACAGTCGTGGCTTCTCGTCACCCACTTTCCTCCTCCTGCCTGGAGTTGAAGGGACACCGCTGAGCACTAACTTTGCGGTGCTCTACCTGTTCCTTGTGTACCATCTAGTTTCCCTCAACATTCTACGAAGGGCGGGCAGACATGTGTGCTGCTCTGTGCTACGAGATTCTCAAGTGCTGTAACTCCAAGCTGAGTTCCATCCGAACAGAAGCCTCCCAGCTGCTCTACTTCCTGATGAGGAACAACTTTGACTACACTGGGAAGAAATCCTTTGTCCGGACACACTTGCAAGTGCGTGTGATTTAGTTTTCTAGTTACAAAGTTACCTCCAGTGGAATTTTCATATTGGGAAAAAAAAATGTCACTTTTACCAGTTTACCTGCAATGTCAACCTCAAGGTGTGAAAAATCAGAAAGTCTCTTTTGCTGGTTTAGTTTATTTCATGTTCCATACCATAAAATGCAGGCCCAGGGATGTGTTTCCTTTGGTAACTTGACATTTAAATACAGAATCAACTTGAACTAACTGAAACTCAGTTGACTCGAGAAGTACAGTGTTAACCTCAGTTTACAAGCTTAATTTGTTTTATAATTCTGGGAAGATGGCTACATTTGTGTTTGGGGAAGATGGCTATGGTCGTGTTTGTCACCCGATGCAATTTGTGAACAGAAGCAAAATTTTGCTGAGCACTTTTGTTTGCAAACCGAGGTATAGGTATTACTGTATTGGAACGTATGTGTGAGAACACTTCACAGTAAACCTTTTAGGTAAGAAACAAAAGGCCTAAAGTGGTTCTCTGTCTTGTATTTACAAACATCTACTATCTCTCCAGGGGTAAAACATCCTAAATTCTCTTTTCTGAGATCCTGACATGATAATGATAAGTCTTAAGTATTTTTGTAGGTGCTTTATCAGTGAACATATAATAGTATTTCCTTCTCCATCTCTGCATTTATTCCTTACTTCGTTGTCACAAATGGCATGCTACAACAGAACCCTCTCCTGCAGCTGTGGAGCATACAGACAAACCCAAAGTCCTTGTAGCGCAGTGTGGCTAGTATTCCCCTACAGGAACTTGTGTGCATCAGGAGGAGCATCTGGCAGGGGAGCAGGCACAGATTCCTAAAGGACATGAAGGATGAATAGATAGGGAATAGCAGTTAAAGAGTGGTGGGCCATGCATATACCATAGGAATTACCCAGCTAGGGACTGGTTGCTTAGTGTGGAGTTTAGAATATGGCTGACAACCATATTCTAACCAGTGTAAGGAAAACACACTGTTATGTATCCAGGTCTTTATGTAATTGGAGGACTGTCTTGGACTCCAGTGGTAAGAATAGATCCTAGGAGTCTGGACTTTACCTCGGGAGACCATTGTCAAATCTGGGACAGAGAGGATTGTGTCAGAGTGGCTGGAGAAGGGATGGTAATATTGCAGAGACAAAATACTTAGCACTTGTAACTTACAGGTGGAGAGGTTTGTTTTGACACACTTTTTAGAAGTTTCATTCGTTGCATGTTCAGCATTATAGAAGGCCTTGGAGAGAAGAAAGCTGCTCATGGCATGGCAGCCAGGAAGCAGAGAGTGAAGGGAGGAGTTAAGAAGAGGCATATACCCTTCTAGGTCACAGCCACCATAAGCCACCTCTCCCAGCCAGGCCCCACCGCTTAAGGGCAAGTCACCCCATAATTCAGGCACCTTCCAAATATGTGAGACTTTGAAGGACAATTTTTTTTTTTTTTTGCGATGCTGGGCTTTAAACTCAGGGCCTTGTGAATGCAAGGCGAGAACTCTACCTCTGAGCCACATCCCCAGCCCTTGAGGACCATTTGAGAAAGTGAGAAAAAAGATTCAGATGTTTCCCACACTAGAGTGAACCCTGCCTATAACCTCCCACCTTTGCCCTGGACTGTTGCACACCCTGACTGAAGACAGAAGCAGAGCCTGGGTGATCATCTGAAAGTGAATTGATTTGTTCATGTTTCTGTCTCTTTAAGGTCATCATTTCTGTCAGCCAGCTGATTGCAGATGTTGTAGGCATTGGAGGAACCAGATTCCAGCAGTCCTTGTCAATCATCAACAACTGTGCCAACAGTGACCGGCTCATCAAGGTGGGTAGTCTAACCCCCTTTTAGCTTTCACCTCCATTATCTGATGTACCCGTGGTCAGCAGAAAGTAGATGAAAGCTGTGTGTCTTTCTTTCTCTTCTGTTTGGTGTAGCACACCAGCTTCTCATCAGATGTGAAAGACTTGACCAAGAGGATCCGTACAGTCCTGATGGCCACAGCCCAGATGAAGGAACATGAGAATGACCCAGAGATGCTAGTGGACCTCCAGTACAGCCTGGCCAAGTCCTATGCCAGCACCCCTGAGCTCAGGAAGACATGGCTCGACAGCATGGCCAGGATCCACGTCAAAAATGGGGATCTCTCCGAGGTAGGGAGCCCTGCCAGCCTCTTGATCTTGGTTTTTGAAATATCAGTTACACATTATTCAAAGAAGCCAGTTGTGAGGGAAACTGTTTTAAAAGCTCAAGGTGACTTCTTAGTTACCTGAGCATTTTGATAATTTAATATACATTGTAAGAAATTTCTCCAGCACAAAAGAGCCTTATGTGAAAGCCCTTAAAAATCTGTATACTCTTATAATTCCTAAGTACACACCAACTTCTTCATTAAAGCTCCTCTGTAGTCCTAAAATTCAGCTATTTATGATAAAATACTTTCTGTTATTAAGTTAATGATATGGCATCACTTTCTTCTGATGTCAGTGCAGTGAATATGTGAGTGTTCCCCCTAAGAGCTGACATGTTTCAGGATGGGGATAGCATGACTGAAAGTTGGATGAGTGGGCACCAGAAACAGGCTCTGAATCCAAGAACTGATGTTTCCTATTTCTGTGACCTTCAGCCAATTTTCTTAACCCCTCAGGATTTTGATGAAATCATTAGTGAAATGGAAAATTAAGGAAAATAGCCATAGAGTACATGTAGGCTCTGCACTCCCATGAGAATACTTTTCAGTTTGTTCAGGAGTTGAGGGTATGATCAGGAGCATTACTAAAGCAAACATGCCTTGACTTCGAAATTCCAATAATGGTTTCAATTAGTAAGATTATATTCTATGTCTGAAATATTGGTAGAACTGTTTTTACAGATTGATTATTCAACCGCTCCATTGTGCTAAAAGGTACATATCACATTACAATTTTGTTAGCCCATAAATTTAACCTAAACTACACATTAGCCAGATAAATAGAAATTAGTGATAGTATTGTTTTCATCATTCTCAGAATGTCAGAATTGTTTGAAATGAATGATTTGTGCGAGTCAGGCCTCTTGTAAAAAGCAGAAAGCTGCTCACTGAGCTTTAGTTGTTTCTCTGTGTATTAGCTTCCTGTGGCTGCCATATAACAACATACTGCAAACTGGTGTCCTAAAACAGCAAAAATTTGTTTTTTCACAGTTCTGAAGTCAAAAGTGCAATCTCACAGTGTGTTTAGAGCCTGAACCCTGTAAACATTCTAGAGGAGAACCTGCGGCTTGTCCTTCTCCCAGCTTTCTGTTGCTGGCATTCCTTTCTGCTCACTGACTAGTAGACAGACGTATCACTCCAGTCAGCCTCCATTGCCATATGGCAGTGGTGGCAAACCTATGGTACGCATGTCACAGTGGGCCGTTTGTTTTCATTGAAAGCTCTAAAAGGTTTGCCGTCTCCATGATATGGAATCTCCCTCATGTTCTGTATTCCCGTGCCTCTTCTTTTATAGCATAGTTATATCAAACTGAGGGTCTGCTTGACCTTAGTTTAGACCTCATCTAAACTAAATCTACATGTAGCGACTCTATTTCCAAATAACTTCACATTCTAAGATCCAGGAAGGTCATAAATTTGGACAGGAAGGGGAACACTTTCCAACTGGGTACACTCTGTAAGCAAGGGACTAATACAACTAATTCACTAGAGTTCTTGTGGTGGCCTCCCTGTCTGGAGGTGTGCACTTGCTCAGTAAACTGTCACACATTTGCACTCCTACTCTGTGCATACTTACTGTGCAGTGCAAGTGGAATAAACCATGTCTGATGTGAGCTCTACTTCTCAGATCGAACAGTGTACTTGCTCTGACTCCCTAACAGACATCTCTCTACACGCACTTGTAAGGCACAGACCAGAGAGCCTGTTACACTGCTTATGTGTGTTTCTACACACATACATGTCAAGCGGCTTCTGCAGGTGCGTTAGCAAGACCAGGTCATCATGTGGTGGTGGCCACCTGGCTGGCAAGGATAGGGACTTATATATCAGAATCTTCCATGGCTTCACTTCCAGCAGCTGTCTTTGATTTTTGTAACAGAGCAACTTTGTGAAAATAATTTTTTTGTGTTTTTCCTTTCATTTTTAAGGTAATGAACTAGTTATGTAGAATTACATGTTTGGGAAAAATGACAACTTTCCCTTTTTTTAAGTTAAAATCATATATTAGCACTTGAAATTTGAGCCATTCTCTCAGAATCTTGGAAGAAAGAGTTTTTGGGGTTTGTTTGTTTGGTTGGTTTTTTTTTTTTTTTCCAAATATACCTCTTCTTCAAACTGTCTTCTTTTTTTGCTTTAAGAGAAACAATGAAGAAACCTTGGGTATATGGTACTAAGAAAAAATAGTTTTTCTTTTACATTAAACTGTAATGATTCTAAATGGAAAAAAAAAAAGCTTAATGATTTTATTACCATTTGTCCCAATTCCTAATTTAAAAAAAATTTCAATTTATGGGAGGGGGTTCCATTTTTTTCAAAGGTAAGATATTAGCTATTAGAAACTCTAATTTGTGCCTTCAGGTGTAATATTTATTAGACATACTATAAAAATTATGATTCTAACACATTTTTTATTATAGGCAGCAATGTGCTATGTCCACGTAACAGCTTTGGTGGCAGAATATCTCACACGGAAGGGTAAGGAAGGAGCTGTCTGTGTTGTAAAGAGAATATAAAACTATAAACTAGAAAAGACAAGTGAGAGCCACTCAAACAGATTTGGAGGTGGGGGACTTGTACATGTATAAAGCAGATTTTATTTTATTCACTTACATGATGTTTACTTAGTAGGCACAGCAGAAATGCCAGTATGAAAAAAAATAAATGGCATGTTGTCATGTAACCTCTTCCTGATAACCCCATTTTATAAAAACTAGTTAACAAGCTTTGCATGTGATGTCCCTGACCAGCCAATCCAAAACTGAAAAGATGTGATTTTCCTTTAAGGTAGTTCCCACTGGAACTACACTGTTTATCAGTCAAAAGATGTTTGTAACAGGAAATTTATCGGACAGATTTTCTGAAACACAGCCCAGTTGGCTGTGCTGTTCTCAGGGATAGGAGATGGGGCAAACGATGCTTCATTTGTACATTATGCATTGTGCCCAGCGTGGCAGGCCATAAATTCATTCATGGATTCCTTGTAGTTAAACACCAGTTGCTCATTTCCATTTCAAAATCAGCACAGCCCTGAAAGATGGCCTTTAATTTTGGAATACTGAGGTTCTCAACAAAACTGGTAGTCCACACATGTAATTCTGGAGAACAGCAGATCTGGGCTGAATGAGGTATGCAGTATTTACAAAGTAGAAGTATCTAAAATCACAGATGCTGAGACTGTTTATCTCTGTTTACTGATGAAATGTTCATCTCTGGTACAGTTGGCTGTGTAGAGTGGAAGTTAAAGGAGTCTGAGTTTGTTATACAACAAAGGCTAAATGAGAATGAAATTAAAGAAGGGTTCCATGTTCACCTAGTATATCCTGTTGAGGCGTTTGTCAGGTAATACATTTCCTCATGTTTAGAAGCAGAACTAGCACTCCAGCGGGAGCCACTCTGCTTCCCCTACAGCCATAGCACCTGCCAGAGGAGGAGCTGGGGAGGTGACCCCAAGGGCTGCCCAGTCTCCAAGGGTCCCCTGCCTCTCTGTTGGTGTGCCAATCAGTGGTGTGGGGATTTTCTTTTGCAATTCTGCATGGACAGCCTTTGCTCTCCTTCCCTCCCTTCTTTTCCTGGACGCTCTAGGTCGCTGGCAATCTGTCCCTATGGGCAACAGAGGAAAGCACTTTGGCCACCATTTTTGTTGTTCTATTGCAGTGGAGTTATACATTCAAATGTACTTGTAGCCCAAGCATGGTGGTTCGCTTTCATAACTTTATTTTATGTAGATTAAAGTTTTTCACTGGGAACCCTTTGGTTTCATGTAATCACGTCAAAGCAGTCCTACACCAGAACCATGGTGGAGGTACCAGATACTCCAGGAGTGGCTGGAAACCTGATCTGATACAGAACAGAAGAATCTCTGACTTTAGGTTCTACTTTTTCAAGTCTTCATGTCAGAATACTCTGTTCTTTTTTGCTAAAATATGGGACATCTCAGTTCCAGTTTTGACTTGTTTTATTATGAACAGTAGAACAGCAGGACATTTCACTTTTCCTTGAGCATTTTGCACAATTGAAATTGTTCAATTGACTTCAAACTGTTTCCCAGTGGCTCCAAGATGAGGAAAGGCTCCCAGTGGACTGCTATTGCTCAGAGACTTTATCCTGATCTCAGACATTGATTCCCACCTCCAGTCTTACATCTTTTCCCCTAAGGATCAGACACCTAGGCCCTGGAAGTATTCATGCTCTTTTTCCTGGAAAGAAAGACCTCTCCTTACCCCTAAGTGGCTGGTGTGCCATCCAGCTAAGGCAGCCCCTCAGCTCACAGCTGCAGCAATTGCATTACATCTCAGTGTTATGAATGGCTGCAGGCAGAAAAAGGGAAAGCTCTTAAGTCAATGGTGGTGAATCTGTGGCACGCACGCTTCAGTGGACCATTTGTATCATTGAAAGTTCTAACAGGTTCACTTTCACTGCTCTTAGGTTATGGCTTATCCCCAGCCTGAGTGGTGAGATGACCAACTGCTTGAAGGAAGCAGTTATTTTTGAGTTGCATACATCCCTTTCATTGGCTTTGGCTGCCTTAATTTCCTTAGTATCTGAGCAGGGGTCACTATAGCAAATCATTTTTTTATTTACTTGTTATTATTTTACCATAATTTGACTTAACTATTTCTCAGTTCATTTAGTTTACTTAAAGAATGAACACACTGAGCCAGGGATCTAGCTCAGTGGCCTAAGCGCCTGCCTGGCAAGTGCAAGGTCATGAGTTCAATCCCCAGTGCCGCAAAAGTAAAATAAAATAAAATCAACAATAATTTAAAAAAAAAAAGAGTGAACACACTTTATTAAGGTGAGGAGGAAAGGAAAAAAGGTTGAGAAAGTGAAGGGGTAAATGTTCATTGTGAGCAAGCAAATGAAGAAAAGTGTGTGGTGCCTCCCAGCCCCCTGTGTGGTTGCTGGCCTGACATGGGACAGGTATCAAACTCAGTTATGTCATTTAGCACAGAAACACACATATCAGGAAGAACCCACAAGGTTCAACCACATTCGGGTTAGCGACTCTCCTTCCTCTGCTTTCTTAATTCCCAGGCATGTTTAGACAAGGATGTACAGCCTTCAGGGTGATTACCCCCAACATCGATGAAGAGGCCTCCATGATGGAAGATGTGGGAATGCAGGATGTCCATTTCAATGAGGTGAGTACTGGATCCCACATGGTCAGCTGTGGACCAACCGCATGCACAGTGTTGTCCCCGTAAGATTGAATCACCTAGGAATGTCATGGTCATCTTAGTGTGTGTAAGTACACCCTGTGATGGTCTCACAATGAATGGCAAAGTGCCTAATCATGTGTTTCTCAGAATGAATCCCCATTGTTAAGCAGTGTGTGACTACTCAGATAACATGGATCCTGCAGATCCCTGCCTTTTTTCCTGGGCCTTTCTTCCTGCAACTGGTGCCTCCACTGTGTCCCAGCTAATATGGTTCTTTAGAAAATGAAGCACAGCAGCAAAAGCTCTGCCATTCTTTCATACTAGTGCCTTCTCATCCCCAGAGAGAGGTTTTACAGGTCCAGTTTGTAATATGTTAAAGTGAGGCTGAGCATCCAGCATATTCAGTGGAAAGTTTGTCAGTCTGACAGGTTTTCTAGTGTATGAGTTTTATTGCTGCTTTAGTCTGAGTTTTATTTAGTGATTTCACCTGTAGCCATTCCCAAGGGCCAAACATCAAAGTCCCAAGAGACAGCCCTGTTTTGGGAGGGTCCAGTTTCTGACTCAGCATGGTGGTTGCTGTGACAGAGACCCACCCTATCTGACTGCCCTGGAGACCAGAAAGTGACGGTTAGACAACTGTAGTGATTCCTGAAGTTTCTTGTCAAAGTCAGATAGCCCCACAGCTATTTATCTATGGAGCGTCTTAACCCACAGCTAGGAATTTGAGCAATGTAAGTTTTCTGCTTCTATTCAGTATATTTCCTTTTCCAAGAATATTTGTCTGAATAATATATTCATTGATGCCTGCCTTCCTCAGGCTAAAATGAAAGAGTCAAAGAAAGCTTTTTTAATCCTGTCCACCTTTTAAGGAAAAATAAAGTTACCTAGTTCTTCATGTGGAGAGAAAGAATCAACAGAGAAAAGGGCACCTATCATCTGCCTACATTTTATTGGCTTTCTCTTTCAAGGACCATGGTGTGGCTCCACATAGTGAATATTTCAGGTTTTAACCATTTTCATGCCAGTAAGGAGGGCCCATGACCAAATATCTCTCATGTTGTGAACCAGCCCAAAAATTACTTGGTTTTCCAAGTGTGGTCCAGAACCTTTTCATGAAGCCTTTGAAGTCCTTACTTTTCCTACTGAATGTTTATGTGAGGCTGGATATTTTTGTTTGTTTATGTTTATCAATCTAAGCACCAGACAGGTTTAATGCAGAAAGTCTGAGAATTGAGATTTCTCTTACAAAGTCATACATTAGAGTTACAAAAATGTAAAACAAGACTACTCCCCTCTCTCTCTCTTTCTCTCTGCCCCTCCCTCCCTTCCCCCTGCCCTTTCCTTCCTCCCCTGCTTTTTTTTTGTTGTTAATTTCTTTGAAAAATACTATTTTGTTTATTTTAAAATGTTATTTTTTAAGGTATAACAGATGTGGTTTTTAATTAAATTAACAGATCTTTTTACATTTTTTCAGTTTTCTTTTCTAAAATTATAAATATTGAGTGAAAATGCCCACATAAACAGAAGTTCTTTGGAGTCCTCAGTAAATTGTAAGATATGCTTAAGAACCACTGTCATAAACTGTCTAGTCTCAAATGGGCCTCAAAATTAAAAACTAAATTGAACAAAGAAGGTAATAGATTGAATGTACTTCATGAAGTTTAAATGTTAAGATAAGTTTAACCACAATAGATAAAGTTTTCTGATTATCCTTGGGGAAAGTAAGCTGGTTATTCCATGGCATTAACAGCCCTACCGCCTTGTATCTTAAAGTACCTGGACAGATGGTGATTTTTTTTTTTTTTTACATTTTACTCTCAAGTATGAAACCTGTCACTGAAGGGGCAAAGCCCACATGTTCTCGGCTTTCAACTCTCCCCAAGGCCAGTTTCACTGGGTTTTTTCTGAGAAGAGGCAGGACAGGATTGTGTCCTTGCAGAAACCTCCTTGCACCGCATGCCAAATCAGACCTCTGGAGGGCAGCATTTTATTTGGAATTAGATAGGTAAAGCTACTGTGCCAAGAACAACAGATTTGAAAGTAAACAGTTTCCAGTAACCTACCCTGCGGGGGTAATCAAATAAAGGTCAAGTTTACCCATCTGATAACTAATAGGTTGAAGTAGTCACAAGAACTTAATGAATTACCTGATGAAATTAAGAGCAGAGACTATTGGAGAAATTTATGAATGGTACCCTATCTGAGTAAGAAGCAAGCATGTGACAAGGATTTTATCAGCTATTTTTAGAGTATGGATTTTCTACCCTATCCTTGAAACATAAAGTTGGTAAATCTTTAACAAGATCTATAATACACACTGATCTGTGGTTAAGATGTGGCATGTCAGGGTTATGAACACCAAAAGTGAAACTGACAGGGAGAGGAAAGAGAAAGAGATTCTAAAAGATGGGAAAACAGAAATTGTCATATACATTTTTATGTTGGCTATCCAAATGTCTCAAAAAAAAAAAAAGCAAGATGAAAATTCTGTCAGAAACAGGAGTTTTGGGAAGAGCTGGCAGGAAATTAGTATGTAACACAGTGTAATAAAATCATTGCCTTTTTAATCTGCCTCAGTAGACAGAATTTAAACGTCTTAGATGCTGTCCTGAAACTAATTTTTTTAGAGGAGCTATGTAAAAATACACAATTGTCTTAGCCCCAGGCTTCAGATGCATTTTTATTGGTACCAGTTCCACGTTCCCTAAGTCTTCTCCAAAGAATGGACACCCTCCCAGCTGCTTTTGATCAGATAACAAGAACTATGCAGTTCCCCTGTAGAATTTTGTTTCACAGTCTGGGCCTGTCCAGATTGAAGAAGTCTTGAGTGCCTGCAGTATCAGAGCTCTGCCTGGCCCTGTAGTGTTGGGATCCTCCCTCGTTAACTGGTGCAACATCAGGGTCCTTGAAGGGTGTAAGTGGCACACTTGAGAAAATGAAGAAAGTCTCATAAAAAGTACTGTTTCTAAAAGTTCAGAGAGATTTCAGGGAAACGAACAAAGAATGTTGGAGTGAGGAGAGAGAGAAATACATGGAGGGGCCACCTGGTGGGACCTATGGGCTTTGGTAGGGGACTCCCACACCCACCCTCCTACCCACCCTCACTACTCCTCCTGCCCTGCAGTCTTCCACTGGGACCTGCCATTGGCCCAACGCTGCAGGGAGCCGAAGATAGGAAGCCCATCTGGCAGACAGTCGTCCTGCTGAGTCACTTCCTAGAGCACAGAGCTGGGGAGATCAGAGCCTAAGGGAATCCAGAGGGGAAATGGGAGATACAGGCAGTTCTTGTCACTCATGCACTTGCTGACATTTTTTGGCACTCTGCCTTCTTTGAACCCTCATATTATGAGCAAGTGTCCATTCATTCTGTATTTAGTGCCATATATTTTTCGTTAAATTCTTATGGCTTTTACTAGTGATTTTGCTGTTTAAAATGACCCCAAGGGTAGTGCCAGTCTAGGGTTCCTAAGTGCAAGAATGTTAGCCATGGATTTAATGTTAATGAACGTATATGTGTATGTATGTGTGTTTGTGTACCAGTTACCTATGTCATATCATACGTACATTTTATATACCAATATAAATACACTATATGCATTTTGATTGTTATTAATCTTCCATCTGTTTCTAATTTGGCTAAACATGAATAAAATAATATTCTAATGTTAGACTGCCATTTAGGAACATTTGCTTCAGGCCACCCAGAGAGACATCATCTGTCTGCATTCTTGATTCCCTGCAATTTCATTATAAGTACTCTTACTGCCATCTTGTAAGTATCGTTAAGGATCTGTCGCCTCCTCAGGGCTCACCCAGACACCACTGGCTATTGTTAAATAAACCAACCCCTGATTCCCTCAATTCAGATCTGCTCAGGACTTGCATTGCAGTTAGGGCATATAATTGAAGTCCAGTTTGTTTTCCTCTGTCTTGGGTATTCCAGCACTGTGTCACATCTCTTCTGATGGTGGCCATGAGTCTGTACCACAGTTTTGGCTGCTCTGAAAGATAACTATGTGTATGTGTGTCTTTGAGGATTCTGTCTTCAGAGCAGATTTCATTCATGTCATGTGGCTAGACATTCCAAAATGACCCCTTCACATTTGGCAAATATGTAGTGAGAGTTTTTTAGAAATTAGATTTAATTTTACCCAATTTGGTTTTGTAAGTCCAGTGTAAAGCATAATGCCCTAGACATAGTAGATGCTTGGTAAAATATTTGAACAAATTCAGAAATGAATGAATGATCGAGTCAGTGATATGGTAGTGATGGTACATAATTATAACTTTGAAAAGAATTTTCAAATTTTTATGAAATTCCATTAAAATTACTCCCATTAAATTAAAATTAATAGCCGGGCATGGTGGCTCATGCCTGTAATCCCAGCACTCAGGAGGCTGAGACAGGCAGATCGTTGTGAGTTCGAGACCAGCCTGGGCTACAAAGTGAGCTCAAGGCCAGCCTGAACGGCATAGTGAGACCCTGTCTCAAAAACAGGGCTGGGGATCTAGCTCAGCGGTCTAAGCACCTGCCCGGCAAGCGCAAGGTCGTGAGTTCAATCCCTGGTGCCGCAAAAATAAAAATAAAAATAAATTAAAATTAATTGTTTCAATAAATTATTCAGATTCTTATTATGCTATAACTACTACAGCACAAAATTAAGAATCCTTTAGGTTTCTTTCATCCCATTCACAATAAAGAAAGTATCATCATTGTGCATTTATATCTGCATGACTGTAGCATACTGGTGGGACCAATTAATTTATCACAAAAGTTTACATATTTTAGGGCTGGTGATATAGCTCAGTGGCACCACCTGGCAAATACAAGGTTGTTAGTTCAGCTGCTGGTACCAAAAAAACTAAGGTTTACTTTTGCGTTTGAAAAAGCCTAGTAGTTGAAATAAAAGGGGCCAAATGGTTAGTCCATAAATTAAACTTAGGAAGAGTTTTAAAGTGAGAAAAGTTCCATACCCTTGACTGTTTCATTATCAGAATAATACTTTGTGCAGTATTCTTATCCCCATGGGAAATGGGATCTTCTGAGAATACTTTTCAGAATTACTGCAATTCCATAGCACCCCTGAGAAACAAAGAGCTCAGTGAGTACCCTTTGGCCGAGTGTTTGACCTGCAGTATGCAAGAAGTGCAAGGTTTTGATAAAGGGAGTCTTTGTTCATTTCCCTACAGCAAAGAATTACCTTTCAGCAGTACTACCAATATTGCTAATATTGCTAAGAAAAATGTGTTTCTAATATTATTCAGTAATATTGCTAATATCACTAAGAAAAATGCAGGTTGATTTATTCATCCAATATGTGTGTGGCACTGGTTTTTTTTTTTAATTGGT
>RJWT010001389.1:0-48747 GCA_004365215.1 Cuniculus paca
CCCATTGAGATGTTGTTGAAATCTAAGCAAGCTAAATCCAATCTACCACCTCCAATGCAACCGATGGCCAGAGCAGGACAGCAAGACATATTCAAAGTTAAGGGCAGCCAAGCGATCCTAAACCCAATCCAAGTGAGGATATATGGACAAAGGCCTTGATCCAAGGCCTCTCCCAGAATTTATTATCTTGTGAAGAAGGCGATGGCTCAAGGATGAGTGACATTGAGAATGGGAAGTAACTTGAGCTGGCTGGCCATGTGGGAAGAAAAGCACCTTTGCAAAATGCAGGGAGAATGACATGCAGAAGGATCAATCTGCATAATCCAATTAAGGTAGCATTTGAATTGTTTTAGAAGGCTATTGCTTCAGTTTCTGACATGCAAACTTTTGTACCCTGGGACTTTTAGCCTCTTTATTTCGAGGCTCACAGCCAGTTGACATTCCTGGAGCTGACTGTGCTGGAATCTTTTACAGAGAGCAGGAGACTGTCAGAATGACCCCAAAGATTACATATCAGTACTTCAGCTGGCCTTATTTGCATTGCTTAGAGCCAGTTGAAGAGAGAAGGGAATACCACAGCCTGCTCTATGTGTATCAGCATATGGAAATAAGACTAATGTTGCAGCAATTGTTTTGTATTCAAGGAGAGTCACTCAAATTGTCTCCTGTAGAATGTGACTTTGATTACAAAAATAATACAAACTTACTCAAATTGTTAAAAAATACTTTAAAGTATATAAACAGGATTATATCCTAGAGGGTGGGTCTGCTGGAAGACAGAGCCCACACTCTGTGCCCCTCCATTAAATCCCGGGGGGCAGCTTGGCTGGAAGACAGTGAGTCTGTGTTTGCACCCCTCCTTACATCTTGGAGGGCAGGCCTGCTGGAAGACAGTGTGTCTGCAATCCGAGCCTCCTCTGTTGCATCCCTGAGGGCTGGCCAGCTAGAAGAGTGTAAGACCTACAGGAGACCCAAGACTCAAGACAACACCCAGCACACAGACATGCACACACCTCTGGAGGGTGAAGTAATCAGTGAGGCCAGTAACATGGAAGCATTTGAAGCAGCAGCGAGGAGACAGCAGTTGGATACTGGAGAACTCCACAGATAGGAAACAAGTCACAGCACCCACATCCAACGGCCAAGATCAGCTCCATACCGAGCACATCTCTATGATACAACATGGACATTATCACAGAACTGTAAACACCAGAAGAAACTGAACATAGATGCCCCACCAGCTAACCAGTTACCATCAGGAACTGGTAGCCAGCTCCAGCTGGGAGAGCCAGCCGGCCAAGTTCCCATGCACCTGCCACCATTGAGGGAGCTTCAGTGTAGCTGCAGGTGTCTGGAGAAGCCTGCCCCATACCTCATCACCTCCCCAGGAACCTAGTATAGGAGAAACCCAGGTTCCTGACCCATTCCCCTACACTGTGGATGGGGAACAAATGTGGGAAGTACCTGGGACTCCATAATGGTCTTTTGCCTGGAGAAACAGAAAAATGTGAAGACAGGAGCAAAAGGCAATCTCAGACCTCCAGCCCACACAGTATAAGTCTAGGAGTCAGAGAAACAGAAGAAATTGGAAGTCACACACCTGAAACTTCTGAAAGGATAGCAACCAAAGTAAAGAAACAACTTTATGAGGCTGTAAAAGTAATCATATCAGAAATAATATCTTGCCCATCAACTGCAGAATGGATAAGAAAGATATGCTATTTTTTTATTTTTTATTTTTTATTTTTTTTATTTTGAAAAGAATAAAACAAATACAAAATAAAACAGAATAGTCAATCAAAACAAAACCAAGAATGTGATACAAGACTTCAAAATAAAATAAAAGTAAACCAACAATGGTTACCATGTTGCCTCTTGCTATCTTCAAAATAACTTCCCATACCATCAGGCATAATAAAATCAAACGCAACAGAACAGAATAAAACCAATCAAAACAAAACAATGAAAGCAATACAGGACTTTAAAACAAGGCAGTTGGAATACCACAGTGGCTACTATAATGCATCTTGTTATCTTCAAAGTAGCTGTTCATATCATCAGACATAATAAAAACAAACCAAAGTAGAATAGTCAATCAAAACAAAACAATGAACATAATACAAGACTTCAAAACAAGATGAAAGGAAATCAATAATGGCTACCATAATGTCTCTTCTTATCTTCAAAATAACTGCCCATACCCTCAGGTATAATACAATCAAATAAAACAGAACAGAATAAAACCAAAGATATGGTATTTTATACAATGAAAAGCTACTCAGCTATAAAGAAGGATAGCCTCAGCGCTCTTGTAGGTAAATGGATGCAACTTGAGATCATGCTCATGGGTGAAATAGTTTGGACTCATATGGGGGAATATCATGTTGTCTTCCTAGTCTAAAAGACTGAAGGGGTTAGCGGGAACCCCAGTAGATACTGTGAAAGTAAAAGGGAAGTGTTAGGTTATTTTAAGAGCAGCGCAGAGAAACAGAAGTTAGAGTACTCTGCGTAGTGGAAAAGCAGGATTTATCCAAGGGAAGAATTTATTGGGGGAGGGGTTGAGGATGCGGAGGGAAAAACGTTCTGCCTAGGTGGCTTGGTGATTTTCCCCATGAGGTGCAGTCTCCACTGGGCTTTTAACGTATTCCAAATGAGAGGGGATGGCACTTGGGGGTGGGCACTGGTGATGTGGGAATTCTGGTAATTAGGAGGAACCTATAATCAGGGAGGGAGGGGCTGGTGGTCTGGCTACACTGCTGCTGTAATATCCAACAATCTAGTAGGACAGAAACCTTTCAGGAAGGAAATGTACAGAATGGGAAGGCAGTAACCATTGCTAATTTCCTATTGCCTTGTTTTGAAGTCCGTTACCATTTTCATTGTTTGGTTTTATTCTGTTTTGTTTTGTTTTATTCTATTATGCCTGATAGCATGGACAGTTATTTTGAAGATAACAAGATATATTATGGTAGCCATTGTTGATTTCCTATTGTCTTATTTTGAAGTGCTGTATCACTTTCATTGTTTTGTTTTGGTTGATTTTATTCTGTTTCATTTTGTTTGGTTTTATTCTCTTTAAAATAAAATTTTTAAAAAGTACGTATATAAATAAAGTATCTATATGTATATAGATACACATCTCTCTATATACACATACATATATATATCTACATACAGTGGTAACTTGGTTCACGAATGCTTTTGTTTACAAATGATTTGGTTCTCAAACAGAAGTGTTAGCAAAATTTTTTGTTTGTGAACTCTGCATCAGTGCTGAACACAGCTGTGGCCATCTTTCCCACATAAACATGAACGTGGCCATCTTTTCCAGAATCAGGGAATGAATTAAGTGCATCAATCAAGGTACCACATATATAGACAGAGAGTTTCTGAAATCCTACCACCCAGATATAAACCTCAGTTAAGATTTAAGAGTATTTTTTCCTGGTAATTTTTTCTGTATATTGTAATAATTAGATACAGTCTTACAATTTTTTTATAAAAATGATTCCATTCTTATAAAAAATGGAATCATACTGTTTTATATCTTGCCCTTTTGCTTCCTAATGTTGTGTCTTTTTGTGACATTAAAATTAATTCTGTGTCATCGTACTTATAGCTGTGTGCTATTTCATGAAATAGATTACTCTTATCTACTTGAAGTTTCTTTTAGATTTTTGTAAATTCTATTTTTTTCCAATTATGAACATTACCTTTCATATTGGCATTTTTGTACTCTCTGAAGAGAATTCTGAAATTGAGTAGAGTATGATTTTGTTTTTCTGTTTTATCAAAAGTAGGTATTTTTATGCTTTTGATAAGGATGCCTATTAGGCCATAACATAGTAAATGAATCATAAAACTGCCACTTTGCAACCCTTGTTGACCTACAAATTACCATTTCAAAGAAATAAACCTAATAGAAATTTCTACAAGTAGATTCCATTACCTCATTCTTACAGTTTTAATTTTGTTAATATAAAAAGGCATCTAATCAGTCAGGAAGTTTTTCAATTAACCGTCGTAGCCACCAACTCAATTCTTTTCTCTCAGATACAGAAACTACAACCTGAGATCGTTGCTGGGACTGCCTACCTGGAGATAGATGTCTGGCTATCTCATTCTCTGTTAAAAACTCTTGCTTGTCTCCTTAGTATATGGTGGTGCCACCTGCTCAAATGAGGAAGAATGAGAGGTTCACAGATACACTGAGATAATGTGAAATATCTAGCTGTACATATCAAATCACCATTAGTTATGATTCTAGTTTAGAAGAGAAACCTTAGGCAAAGATAAACATTTGGGTCTCCTCAGTCTAGTGATGGCATTGAAACCTGCAGTTCTCAACCTGTGCCTCCTTCCGGCATGCTTGGTGTGAACTAGCTTGATCCTATGCAAACCATGCAAGAGTAGGAAAAGCTTTCTTCCAGTTACCAGTAAGTGTTATGATTTGACTGGATGTCCTCCCAAAGCAGCATGTGGTCATGGAGGGAGTGAGTTTTTCAGAGATGGCTAAATCTAGAGTTTGCAACTGACTCATTGTCTAGTGCTGGGATTGGGGGTGTGAGTGCTACCAATGGCAGGTAGCCTGCATACAATACAAGGTACTGAAAGAGGCTTGCTCTTGCCTCCACTTTTGTTGCTTTTGCCATCTTCTGCCACCATGAACTGTTGCACCTCTACCATGTGCCACCATGCCTTGGAGCCTACTATGGACTGAAACCTCTACAAACTGTGAGCTAAATAAGCCCTTCTTCCTTTAACCTTGGGTGTCAGGTCTTTGTTTCACAGACAGAAGAGTTAGCAAAATTTTTTGTTTGCAAACTCTGCATCAGTGCTGAACACAACTGTGGCCATCCTTCCCACATAAACATGAATGTGGCCATCTTTTCCAGAATCAGGGAATGAATTAAGTGCATGAATCAAGGTACCACATATATAGAGAGAGAGCTTCTGAAATCCCACCACCCAGATATAGACAAAGTAACAAAGACAATAAGGATAACTTATTAAATGTGCAGAGAAGAGGGAATATGGATTCTCCCATCCTGAAGGAGACATAAGAAAAACAAATGCTGAGATGGGTTAAGAAACTGAACATTGCAAGAAAAATCTTCAAAGAAATGTGCCTTTTGTTCAGCCTTTGTTTCTAACTTCTACACCTTGAGAGTTGCAGTTTGCTCAGTTGGATTTGAAAATGGATTCACTGTGATTTATGACAGATAATTTAGGAATTTATTCTTTCCAATGATTTTTTTTTCTGCAGACTGAAACAATGTTATGTAGCAGGAAAGGGGAATGTGTCCTATCAGAGAGCCACCAGTATGACTTCTTGGTCAACCCTTTACCGGCCCCATGGCTTTGGGCAATCTCAACTTCTCTGCACCTCTTCATCCATAAATTAATGATAAAAATGCCTACTACTGTCAGAGATTAGATACGTTCAGCACATAGTATCTGCTTTAACCCACAACAAGCCCTCAGTGTGTGTAGAATGCTATTAACATTGATAAGTATATTAAAGTCATCTTAGCTCACAGTCTTCACTGGAATATGGCAGCAGCACATCTGTATGACATCAGTGTCTGGGGACAACTGTATCACTCAGCTCTGAGGCATGGGATGGGGCAGACAGATAACTGACTGGAGACCTCTGTTGTACAAGAGGGAGAAGAATATTCCTCAAAGGGTCTCCAATTACCTTTTGGCTGTGGAAACTCCAGACTACCTGTGGACACTGGGAGTAAACGTGTAAGACTCTGTGTGATGGACTGGGTGAGAAGTTCTACTTTGACCCCTGGGATTCGGGTGCAGGGATAAACACCATTAGTGGAAAAGCTCATTGCATGTGGCAAAGCTCCATTTTGCTTGTTAAGGATCTTAAAATTGTTCAAGTTGGAAAAATCACTATTTAGGAGACTGCAAGTGATTTTGCATTTTGAGTTGGAGGTCCACCATCTCCCCTCCTTTTGATGTGAAAGGAAATTTGTGTTTCCTTGATCTTGGGGTGAGGGGATTGGACCAGTGTCCATTGTTGTTGGAAAGGGTCTGGAGCAGGGAAGTCATCCAGACAGTGAATGTTGACATGTGGGCGGAGCCAGATGTCTGCAGCCTCCAAGGATGCAGTGTGTTTCCCCCTCTGACTGGACTCCAGCAGGGTCAGGGATTCAGGCAGGGCATGGCAAGTAACTTGCATTGGGGAACCCAGCAAGCTTGACAATTTTAGGACATTCTCTCTGGGAACAAACACAGAAGGACAGCCAGTGGGAGACTCTTAGGGAAGCCTGACTTGTGAATTCTGGCAGTGACATCTGGTTTGGATTTAAGCTCTCCTGTTTCATCAGTTCTACTTAAAAAACTAGCAATCACCATAAATAACAATAGTAACACTAAGGGTTAACACATTGAAGTGCTGTTTTAAACACTTTACACAATGAATCAGCACATTTAACTCTCATTATAGGAAAAGTACTCTTATCACACTCTTTTTCAGATGGGAAAATTGAGGCACAGGCTCAAGGTCACACAGATACAATGTGACTTTTCTGCATTTTGTTAACCTTTTAATGAACACTTGAGTCTATTTGTAGCTGAGTTTTGGGGAACTGAGGTACTCTATGTCTTCCCTTTGGGTAAGAAAGTGAAGGGTAAGAACTGAGGAAGAGCCACAAGATCTGAACACAGAGGAGCCTACAGCAGATATCAGAGCAAGAAACCACTATGGTGACAGGTAGTTGATGGGAATGTATAGGCATTCCTAGAGGAGTCTCAGGAAATTTAGGGAGGGAAAGTACTAGGAAGCATGAAATTTCTGCTGAGGAGCTTGGGTGGCATTTTACTGAGAATTAAAGAAAGAAAGATTCCTAAAGGCTGAAGGATACTCAGGGATATTCAGTTTACATTTACACTAAAGACATTCACTGGAGACAATTTGTTATGGACTGAACTGTGTCCCACCCAAAAATACTAAATTCACATTTTGAAGCCCTAATCTTCAATATAACTATATTTGGAGAGAGATCATTTGAAGAGGTAAGGTTAAATGTGGTCACATGTTTGGCTCCTAATCCACGTGAGTGCATTTGTTTTGTTTTGTTGTTTTGAGACAGGATTTCACTATTAGTTCAAACTGGCCTTGAACTTGCTTTGTAGCCCAGGCTGGCCTTGAACTTGCAGTGATCCTCCTGACTGTCTCCCGAGTGCTGGGATTATGGGCATGCACCACCACACCTGGTTTTATGAGTGTGTTTGATGATACTGCCTTCAAAAAAGTGATTAAATTAGAATGAGGCCTGATGGGCAGACTCTAATCTAGTTGGATATGTGTCTAAAGAAAAGAAAGAGACAATAGGGATGCGTGGCACAGAGGAAAGGGCATAGACAAGCCATGGAGAGCGGCTACAGGACATGCACAATGTTTAGCTGGAGAAGGCCACAACAAATGAAGAGGTAAATGTTTTAAGCAAAAATAACAACAAAACAGAAGTTTTTCCTGAGGCTGCAAGTCTTCTTTTTCTTTTTGTTAGATCAAAAAAGGTGGAAGAAACAAACAATGAGAGTAGATGAAGTCTTCACCTGCCAAGTTCACATACATAGTCTTTTCTGATCCGTGTCGAGCCCTGGCTGGATGGAGAGCTCAGTAAACACTTAATAGTAGTTATGTTGAGCTGTAATTGGGAACAGCAGAAAATTAGAAAGTTAAATTATAATTTCTCTTTGATGAATGATTCATTCTTTTTATTTTAAAAAGAATAAAACCAAACAAAATAAAACAGAATAAAGCCAATCAGAACAAAACAGTGAAAGTGATACAGGACTTCAAAACAAGATAACAGGAAATGAACAATGGCTACCATAATATATCTTGTTATCTTTGAAATAGCTGCCTATACCATCAGATATAATAAAATCAAACAAAACAAAACAGAATAAAACCAAACCAAACAAAACAATGAAAATGATACAGTACTTTAAAACAAGATTATAGGGAATTAACAATGGCTACCACCTTCAGAAGGAAATTCCCCATAGTCACTATACTGCATAGTGTTGTCCTCCAAATAGATGTTCAGACCACCAGCCTTAGGCCTGAAAAGTCAGTCAAATACTAAACACTACACATATTAAGGTTTTTTTCTACATCAGCAGCTATCATCCCAGCCTGTGTTTCTGTGGATCAGCCAGCTACTTATGGTGGTGGTGGTGGGGGGGGATTGGCCCTTCTTGTCTCCCAGCCTGTGCACCACCCAGCTCACAGGAAGGGGTTGACTTCTTGTTTCTCCTCCCCATGTCCTGTGACTCAATGAGTGATTCTTAAAATATTTTCTACCCATGAATTATCTAGCTAAATATAATAATTCTAAACCTTTCCAAACTTTATATTTGTTGTTTTTAAAAAGTTCTGTTTTGATTTCAAAAAAATCATATCTCATTCATGGAAAAATCATCTAGACCTGTGCCTAGAAAGAAGCCCATCTGTTTGACCAGGAGTTTTGTTTTTTTTTTTTTTTTGCCCCCTGTACCACCTGGAGTGGCTAACCCACCTGACTATCTCAAGGAGATGGGCTTTGAAGAGACAACTTGGCAAGTCTTAGCCAGAAAATGGAGTCATCAGACACACCCTCAGGTCTGTGTTCTAAAATCCCAGCGTGCCTCTATGTCTCTCAAAATAGGAGCAAGGAAACTAGTTTGTGTCTCCCAAAACCTGCAGTCCTAAAATTTAGCCCCTGGAACCACAGCAATCTCTTTTTATTTATTCCTTTATCCACAATTTCAACTCAGGCTTTAGTTGTGAAGCTTGCCTCCACTTCCCTGGGCCAATCTTTGCTATGTTTGGCCTCTAACATCCTGGTACACACATGTTTTTGACTCCCTAATTCTTCACTTTTCTCAAAGGGTACTCACCTTCCTCTTCTCCACTCCCAGCAAGGGGGCCTGAGGCCCTGTGCCTTTGCCTTGCTGCAGGAAGGACAGGGACCTCCAATTAAGCAGCTTTCATTCTCCAGAGAGATTTCACCTTGGTAGCTAATGGAAACATAAACGTGAAGATGAGATGTCTGTGACCCAATGCAGTGGCTCCCAAAGTGGCCCTGGAGCCCAAACATACTGATCTAAGACAAAAAGCACCCCTGCTTGAGTGTGACCAGTGCCTGTGCCTCCTCTCTCCCTACCATCCTGACTCAAGAGAGTGCATGAGTGTTTATTCCCCAAGAATTCCTTGTGGACCAAGAGATGGAGGGAAGGGGCAGAGAGGGAAGGGGAAGGGGAAGGGGACAAAAAAAAGAGAAGTTTTATGTACAGATACCAATACCCCACAAGGCAAAGAATCATTATGTATTGCAAACATGTACCAATAAAAAACAATAAAATGAAATTTAAAAAGAAGTCCCACTGTGAACAGAAACACACAGAGCCGTTGCCCTCCCACTCTCAAGGATCACAGTTCGTTTGGGCTCAGAACAGCTCTCAAGTCCCCATCCAACTCAAAGGGAGATGCTGGGCCTAGATTTTCTTTAAAAAAAAAAAATACCCAAAGAACAAAAAACAAAAACCCAGAAAACTTCTCTTTACTAAGGTCAGAAAGTCATTCTGTTCTATGCTGGTGGTCTTGCAATGCAAAGCATATGTAGTCATTTCCTTTCCCCCCATATTCTGATTGCACTGTAGTGCTCAAAATGAAAATATATTTTTAAAAGCAGCTATGCATGCTGTTAGGCATGATAGCCCTCAGATTTGAAGAACAGATATGAATTCTGAGGTAAATTATGTTCATCTTGAAAACAATATTAAGATACTTCTTTCTATAAAAATAAGAAACAACACTCTGGGAGGTTGAGGAAAGAGGATACGAAGTTCATGCCTAACCTGTACAATTTATGAGACTTTATGAGACCCTGCCTCAAAATAAAAAATACTGTGGATATAGCTCAGTTTAAAGGCCCTGGGTTCAATCCCCAAGACTGACAAAGAAAATCATCAAATATTCTCCCTACTCTATTGGGTGACACATAAAATATATCCTTAAATAACTGCTATTCCGAAACAAAGAGACAGTAGAGTTCCCTGACTCCCAAATACAATTGAAAAACAAAAATAAAATAGGAAAATCTTGAAAAGAACAGGATTGTTCTCCTATAATGACTGATGGGCGCAAATGTTTACAAGAGAAATGTGTAGAAAAAATTAATCATAAGGGCAGAGTCCTTTGCCAAATATTTAAGACCATAAAATGTGGGAGTTATTCCATATGACACATGATTGTAAATGAACTGTCACATCTTTTTATGATTATCATGGTTAGCAGACATAAAACAAGAATGAGAAATCCTGAAATGGCAATTACAACCTAGCCACTTCTCTAGCTGAGGATGTCTGGGGAGTGGGGAAGGGACTGTAGAAGTCAACTGACCATTTTCATGGAATTCATTCAGATGAACAGGTGGAAAAAATGCACAACTCTCCACTAAAGTAGAAAGAGAAAAATTTCTCTCTTAATGTGAGATGGCGAAAACATGTGATCATCCTGGAGGAAAAATGATTTTCAGTCTTTCTTATTTTCTCTATGAAAGAGGCATTAGTGTGACAAAACTAAACAAATGCAGCACTGAATCATTCAGTTTCTGAGCGTTTTTTTCTGTCTATATCTAAATAAGGGTGTATCTTGGGTTTTAGAAAATCATGTTTTGGGTTACCCTGATAATTTCCAAACTTGCATAGAGCCTTGTTTTATCCTGGGTTTGGTGTCTGAAAGGACTACAAGTTACACATCGTAGAAAAACAGTTCACTATTTCTCAAACACATTATAACCTGAAAGTACCTATCTTCCTTAATAATCCAATATGGCCCTAACCATCTCAGTACACCTGTCCTTTCGGCCACCACCTCTATATCATACAAGATAACTGGAGTCCATGATTTTAGTTCGAAACAATCTTTCCCGTCCCAAATCATCCTAATGTCTTTCATCCTCTAGCTTGACAGAGTTTTCTGTTTCCATTTCCTCTGCAAAATCTCTCTACCCTATGTCTTTCCTTTCAACAGATTGTAATTTTCCATCCTAGCAACCAAGAAAGGGCAAGTCTAAGCTGTTGACTTTAGACTTTACTCTCCCAGGGGTATTATTGCCCTTTCTGCCAAAAGTAGTCCACACAACTTATAAAAAGGCATTTATATCCTTATTCTGATCTTTTCTAGAGGTAATGAGTAGTGCTTTTTTTAGTATAGAACTTTAAGTGTGTAAGAAATGAAGTAGAAGAGAAAAATCTTATTTTTTCAACACTCTTCTTAGTAATGTTTATTACCTGACTTTTCTGGTTCTAGCTGGTCAAAGGTTGGAACGTTGTATAAATGAATCCTAAACCCTTTCCTAGATTATGACAATTGTTTTAGCGTTGGCTATTTATGACAGAGTCTAGTCCACTTCTGCGTAAACTCACATACACTTAACCAAATGCAAAGTATCACTCTGTGTCCCTGGTTCCTTGACATCTGATCCATATTTGACCTTATAAGCATGGTCTGAACGCTGAACATGGAAAGTTCAGAGAGACTTTTCTCTTTTGTATGATAATTTCTCAGGTTGTTCCAAACTTGTTTTGGCTTTTAAAAGCTAGACTGGGTGTGGGAAGGATTCCAGTCCTTTGGTCAACCAGTCAAGCCACTTGAGTTTGCTGAGCATGAACATTAGGGGCAAGAGACTGTGGAGATCAGGACAATATGTACGTCTGACCAGTTTGTGGAGGCTGGAAGTGTGAGTCACAGTTTTTGGCTCACACAGGGCCCCTGGGTGTCTGATGAGGGATATAAATAACATTGACAGCTCTGCAGTTCCCCAGACACAGTGTGCCTATAAAATTAAAGTCACATAATTTGGTCAGTAGGTGCACAGTCTCGTCCGAACCCTCCCTTGTGGCTTAGCCTCACCTCTTCTGTTCACAGGCCTATCAGATCCTGTTTGTCCACCACTTACCCATTTCAAAAACAATTTAGGACCTGCAACTTCCCCCCTAACCTTTTGTTGAAGGATAATCCTTAAAAAGGGCACATTTTCCAAAACAAACAAACAAACAGAAGCCAGGCATAGTGGCACATACTCGTAATCCCAGAGAGTTGGGAGGCCGAGTCAGGACGGAATGTTTAGTGTTAGCAAGACCTTGTCTCCAAACCAAAAGGCTGGGGAGGTAGCTCAGTGGTAGAGTGCCCCTGAATTCATGCCAGAGTACTGCAAGACAAGCAAAACAAAATAACCAGAAAATGAACTATTAGCAACACAGTTCTGAAAACGGCACTGAGTAGCTTCTGTGGTTTGAACAGTCTAATGTTTGGATGTTCCAGACCTGACTGTTTTCAGTTGTTCTGGTCCCTGGCCTCCCTGGAGCCTCAGGCCCCACCTAGAAAGCACTCCTTTTCTTAGAGGGCATTTTCACGCATCCTTCACTATCTAACCATCTCATTAAAGAGAGTAAAGACAAAGTGCGGGTGAGGTAGTCGTTAAGAGCAGGCTCTAGACTTACCTGGATTGACTCTCATTTATGTGACCTTGGGCAAATTTGCTAACCTATTTCCATGTTTGCTTTTCCTAAGCTTTAAAATGGAAATAACCCAACAGCCCCTCATAGGGCTGTTCAGAGGATAAAATTAGCCAATATAGATAAAATCCTTGGAATCATGTAGTACTTAGTAAGTGTTAACGATTGTTACTGGTAGTATTAGGAAAGCAGACTATGCTAACCACTTCATTCCAGAAACCTACAAACTACCTCACATTTGCTTGTATCCATTCCTGCATCTTCCTATGATCCACAGAGAGAATCTCCTGGTTTGTCTAAGCCCAAGTCCTCACACTGTGTTTCAGCCCCATCCCTTCCTCAGGGACCTCCTTCTCTTGCCACTCACCACCTTTTCCTCTTATACCTCAAGTCTCATCCAGTCACCTCTTCCCTACAGCTTCACTCATTCACATGAAACACGCTTTCTCATAATAAAAACCACTACCTTCTCTCACCTCCTCCCCACTTTGATGATTATTGTCTGCCAAAGCAAAATGCCTGAAAGCATCTCTACTCAGCTACTCCCTCTCTTCCTGACACTCCTGACCCCTGCAGTCTGCCCCATGGTTTTCCCCTTCCAATCCAGTCGCCCTCCCCAGCACCCAGTCTTTCTCATTAAATCCAGCAACACTTCACAGTCCTTATATTGTTGGAATTCTTGGCAACATCAGACACAGTCTCCTTCCAGCAGCCTCTTCCCTCAGCCTCTCACACTTCACACTTCTTTCATCTTCCCCCAGACTCTTCCTAGTCATTTTTTCCCAGTTAAAATTGCCCGTGCATTTCTTTTGCCTGTAATTTGCATTCATTTCGTGCTCTGCTTTAGTTTCTCCTCTTTTTCTATCAATATTTTCTTTGTACTTGTTGCTTTCAGTGACCTAAGAAACTTTTCTTCACTTTAATAGCACAAAGATCTAATTCTAAATTGCCCTATATAGGGTTATTGTTTTATGATTCACATTTAAATCTGAATCCCACCAGAACTTCTGGCTTAAGTGTGGTGAGAGAAAAGGGAAAATTTTATTTTTCTCTATATAAATATTCCATTGACATAGCACGGTTTAATGAAAGGCCATCTTTCACCCACTGCTGAGTTGTGTCACTGTTCCCATAAACACAGGTGTGCATCTGTTCTGGGCCTCCGTTTCTGTTGCATGATCTATGTGACTATACTTGTGCCAATACCACACTTTATAATATGTCCTGATAAACAAGAAAGCAAGTTTTTCCACATTTTTTCTTCTCTATAAATTTTGTTGGGATTTTTAAATTGATATTGGAATTGCACTGAATATATATATATTATATAAAACTGGGGGGGGGGCTAATGCCTTTACAACTTGGATAATCCATGAACATAGTATGCTCATATTTATTTAGGTTTAATTTATCTCAATGCTTTCTTTATGTTCAGAGAAGTCTTGCATGTCTTTGTGAAAGCTGTCCTTAAGCCTTTTATATTTTTGATACAATTTAAATGTAATGCTGGAGGAGTGAAAATGGTTGAGTGAGGGGCACAGTGGCCAAGTGGCTTCAGCACCTGGGGAAACCTGGTCATGGGAGGCTGAGTGCTTCTGTTGGGCTAGTCAAGGATGCTTATCACACAGGAAGAAGATTTTCCTGACCTTTAGGTGATTTTAGATTCACCTCAAAGCAATTCTGAACTCAGGATTTCACAAGCACTTTTGTGTTGTCTTCTAGAGCAGTTATTCTTTATCTACCCACTTTTCCTGTTCTTGAAGTGTAGATATCTTTCTACTCATTACCTCCATGTTTGGAATGAAAACACTGCTTTATTTTGTTCAACCTCTCAGAGTCAACACAGGGAAACCCTCAGGATGCAGTTATCTCATGACTTCTCCAAGAAGAAAAAAGCAGGTGACATGCTGCAGTTTGCTTAATTATTAAAAAAAAATTTTTTTTGCAAGCTGAAGGCATATGTTTAGTTTCAAACAGGTGCTTAGGACATAATGTATGTGAATTCCTTTGCTGTTGATCCAAACAGGAGTACATAAATGGCAAGTACGGGTGACTTCAGGGGTCCTTAAACAGTCTTCCAGTTTTGGCCACTGTTATGAGAAGTACAGTTGAGACTGCAGCAGTAATTTCCAAATATTCATTCTAGTTTGAAATGAAAGAGACGCTAAAATGTTATATGTATCTTGAAATCCTGACATACATTTGCTGGACAACAAAAGTCCACCTTGAAATTAAACCTTTGCTATTATAAAGAAGCATAAAGATAAAATATTGGAGTTGATTTTGTACATGAGTAAATCATCCATTTCTGCACAGGTACACATTTTTACACATATAAACCCACATTTTTGGACAGGAGATTTTTTTTTTCCTCCTGGCAAAGGAAGACATGGACTTATTTTTCAGAAGTTTTTAGAAATTTGATATTTTAAATTTTTTTTTTCATTCTTCTAAGGAAAGATCAGCCTGAGCAGTGGCTGACTCTGTGAATGCATGTTTTCACTTCGTTGCAAGAGTGGTGAAGGAAAACAGCACTGTTTGAGTCTAGCGATGGAACCCTATTCACTTCCCTGAGATGAGTCGCTACTGTGCTCTTCATCCTTCTGTGGAATCTTATACAGCACATGAGACTTTGTTTCCCTTGTGGTGAAGACTGGAAGAAAAGCAGCATAAGTGGTTCCATTCAGAAGACATGATGGATACAGCTGTACTACCTACCACAACTCTGGATCTGGAGGTGTGGAGAACAAAATGAGAAGTTTCTCTATACTTTTCTTCGAAGAAAACAAAGAAAAATGTCTTACATGGCGCCATGTGAGTTCTGACATTCTACATTATATAACTTCATTTTTTATGAACTAACTTTTCCTTTGATCTAGGATGGGTACTTAAGGTTTGATTTATTTTTCTAGGCAATTGGTGTAATGTTAGAAAAGGCTGGGACTCAGGTAAATATCCCTAGTTGAAATCGAACTTTCTCATCAGAGAAAGAGCCTCAGAAGTCATGTTCCCAGTCCTGTGATTGGTCATTACAGATTTCAAAGAAAATCAGAGTCTGAAAAGAACCTCAAACAAGAAAAATACTTTTAAAAAGAAATCTACATCTACTGTATTTTCCCAACACAATTCACTCTGCATGATGGACGCACTGTTGTGGAGCCTTGTCCTTCCAAATCAACAGAGGGCCAATACGTAAGACATTGGATCTTTACACAAGGAGAATGAAACTTTTATTTTTGATTCTTTGTGAGTAGAGAAAGAATTTTAAACTTGTTAGATCATTTCTCTGTTTTTTGAGATGATTGCCCAAGGCTGTGCATGCTGTGATGTGGGAAATTTCCAGTAGATTTACCAAAATTCAAGAGTGATAGAAATAGTCAAAAATGGAAAATGTTGAACATTCTAATGATTAGTCAGATTGGTCAACCCAAATGAACTGGAATAAAAGTTTTTCATAAAACAAACAAAAAGATATAATATTTTAAATTACATTGTTTATTGCTGATATATAGAAATAAAATTGGCTTGTAGTTTCTCATCTACAAATTAACCTTATTAATTCTAATATTTGTTGCATAGTTAAGTCTTTACAGATATCTACATATAATTATGCCATTAATTTCATTCTGTCTTTTTTATTAAGCTTATTGGTGCAATTTAGATATACATAATGATGTTATTCATCATAGGGAATTTGTCACTCTGTATCATATATCTTGATTCCTCTTTTTATCCAAATCCCCTTCCCTCCCTTCAGCCCTTCTTCCCTCTCTTATTTACAAAACTTTGCTCCCATTTTATCCTTTTTTTTAAATCACTTTTTCCTTTCCCTTCTTTCCTTTCCCCCTCTCTCCTCCCTAGTTCCTCTTTCCTTTTGAATAATTTGTTCCTATTTCACAATATCCATTGTACATATTGGACCTCATTTACTCTTTCAGTTTCTCATGCAGGGAGACAATGAAACGTTTACATGTGTCCAATTTGTTTCACTTAAAAGCATGGTCTTAAGGTTCATTCATTTACCTAGAAATGTCTCATGTTTGTCCTTTTTTATTGCTGAGTAGTACTTTATTTTACAGGAAGAAAAAAAACCACATCTTTTTATCCATTCCTTCATTGATGGGCATTTAGGTTGTTTACAAGATTTAGCTATCATAAACTGTGCTGCTATAAACATGGGTGCACATGTATCACTGTGGCATGATGTTTTTAAATTCTTCTGGTAAGATATCCACAAGGGGAATAGCTGGGTCTGTTTCCTCTTTTTCAATACTTGAACATTTTGTTTCTTTACTTTCCCTTGAACCTATAGTACAATGTCAAGTAGAAATGATAACAATGAACATACTTGTTCATTTCCATAATATTATTTTCCCTAATATTATTTCTCTGGTTAATACCATGACCTAATAATAGAGTTACACAATAGGAGAGCTAGACAATACCTTGATCAGTAGTTGAGACACCAGGAGGAAGCTGAACTCCTTAATGTCACACAATGAGAGCAAAAATAGGAATTAAGACACAGATAGTCTGACAATGAACTTCGTGCTCTTTTCCATATCACAAAGCCTTTCCAAAGAAGGAAGATGACTAAAATGATTTGCTTCATTTCCTGAAGTTAACAATACTTAAAATTCAAAGCTTCTTGATTCGAGTAACTTGCTGACTGTGCCATTAACGAGGCTACCACAGTCAGGTCAAAACCAGGGATCCCTCCATGGGGAGCACATCTCATTCCACCAAGACATCCAGTATGCTATGCCTCCAGGGAGCTCCCTGCATGGATGTTGGTTCTATTCATTTGAGCATCTCTAGCAATATCTGAGCTTTCTTCATGATCCTATGTCAGTTTATCCCGGCACCATAAGAACAGTTGTTGGTGAATAAAACTCCTTCTAGATAGCTCTTTTAGTCTAAGGTCCTGTGAGATCAAATGAAAGGACTTTTTTCTTTCCCATTTTCTCTTTGGAGCTAACCTTCTAGGAGAACATGACCAATGACATGTCCTCCTGCCATTGCCAGCACCTTTAATTCTCTATCTCTTAGCCCTATCACTGGCCCCTGTCTGGTGAACTTCAAACTGGTCTTACAGTCTGATTTCACAACTCCTTAGAGCTGAGCTGTTGGGCCTTCTGGGATGCAGCAGACATAACAGTATAATCAATAGGTTTTCAAGATGCCACCTTGAAACACAACAGAGATAGCATGCGTAGGTCAAGACCTTAATGATTTATCATCTAATAGGGGGACCAAATTAAGACACATGAATTAGAGACTACCAAGTAAAAATGTTTACATGTACTAGGGGATAATCAGCCTACAATAAATAGCTCCATCAAATGAACAAGGTCAAGAGTATTTAATTCTGATGCTCATAGTCCCAACTTCTACTTTGTGATTACTCCTGCTTTCTCAGATTGTGACCCCTCTGTCATCTCAACTCTACTTATTGGTTCATTATTCCCCCCCCCATCTAAATCGTTGAGGGAAATCTTAGCTTTGAGTGTTATAGATCTTGGCATGCATTTTCCTCTAAGACTCTGGTTAGGAATGATGTAAATACTTCAGTCACATTACAGGTTAAATAGGTTTTTGTGAAATGACTGTTTCTTTGGAAAAGCTGTTCTGAATACAAAATGACCTGCTTTTAAATGAAATTTCAGAACAGAGACCTTTCTTTTAGCTCCAACTACTTAAGACTAAGCACTGAGGAAGCCTGTCCTGCTGGCACCATGATGCTCTTTTTCATCAGCACTGTTGACTGTCTGCTTATCACATATGTGTAGAAGAGTAAGCATGGAAGTAAGTGTTGAACAATAAAGCATCATGGGCCACATGTTCTTTGTTTTCCTTGAGACAATTGCTTTTCTCCTTCTCCTAGTCTTCTGTACAAAACATTTCTAGAGAACTGAGAATAGACTGGACACACTTTGTGAACGACCACAACACTGAAGTCTAAAATGAACAGTGGAATCATGGTTTGAACTCTTGGCCTAACCCAGAAAAGACAGCTTTATATTTAGAATTCAGAGACTGCTAAATAATAGAAGTGGAGCCAGATTTAAGGATGGCAGACTCCCAATGAGTTTTATGCCAGTGCTACTCAATACTGGGTCTATGGATATGGAGCCCCTGAGAGGTGGCTGGAAATGCATATTCTTGGGCCCACCCAAAATGAGACCCTCTGGACTGAGGTCTTTCACAAGATTTCCAAATGATTTTTACACACACAAAAAGCAGTAGAAACTAGAGTTTCTAGCAGTTCAGTAGAACCTGCTTTGGGGATAGTCTGCTGGGGCTTGCAAAGGTTTCAGAGTCCCCAGAGATACCCTGTGATGTGGCAGAGCATTGGCTGAGATTAGGGCTGGGCATGGAGCAGGCACTTGATGACTGAGGAATGAATGATCCGCCTTCTGCTTCTCTTTTGCCCTGTCTTACTTGCTACAGGCTGAATTGTGCCCTCTCAAAATTTGTATATTTAGGTCCTAACCCCCAGTATCTCAGATAAGGACCATGTTTAGAGATAGGTTCTTTAAAGAGATACATTAAAATGAGGTCATTAATGTACACCCTAATCCAATATGAACACGGCCTTTTAAAAAAGAGATTAGTACACAAACACATATAGAGGATAGACTTTGTGAAGACAGGAGAAGTTAGCCATCCACAGCCCAAGGAGGAGATCTCAAGGGAAACCAGTGCCACCAATGCCTTGATCTTGAAATTCTAGCTCCCAGAACTGTGAGGAAATAAGCTCCCAGGCTGTAGTACCTTGTTACAGCAGCCCTGCCAACTTAACATAGTGCCCCATCTCTGCCCTCCTCTCACCTGAGTGCTTTACACTACCCTCTGCCCAAAATGCTTGCTAGTTCATACAGCAACACATCGCTGGCCTTCAGAGTGGGAATGGCAAGTGAGATTGTTCATGATGGGCCGTTGTGCAGAGCACCTGAACCCAGCCCTGACTCTGGGAAGAATGTGTTCATCTTTCCCTTACCCTGCTGGGGTGGGGGTCAGCAAACCAGGATTGGCTTCAACCAGGGACCCAGGCTTCCCACATTTCCACTAACTAATGTGCATCTGCAGGAAAGATGCCCTCCCTGTGGGTTTGTGTCATCGTATGTTACATGGGCACAATAATGGTCTCCATACCAACCACTGTTGAAAAGGTCAAATGAGGTAGCCCATGTAAGAGCATTCAAATGCACAGTAAATGAGAAGTGGGGCTGGGGACTACTGTTTTCATTTTACTATTAGGGCTGTTGTTAGCAAACCTTCTGGAGTGGTACAGTTTGGATAGAAGAGCAGCTGGGAGCCATAAAAAGCATCTACTTTACCAAGGCAGTCACTTTGTAGAATTTTAAGGACTTTAAGAGCTCCCTGCCTTAATGTGGCAGTCACACTTCAGAAACCTGTCAAAGGGTCATGTAAACATATCCGTATTTTGGTTATCTATTTGTTACTATATATTTTCATTCCAACTTCGGTGTGTATAAGAGTGAGAATGGTGGGGGAGGGCACCAACAGGCTTTTGGAAGAAGATGCTAAGCATGGACATTTGCAATCTACAGTGCTATCATGATGAACAGTCAGAGCTACCTCATGGGCAGCTGGACACATGAGATGGTACTCAAACTGTACTGGGTTCTGTCAAATTGGTCATAGGACCTAGTAAATTAACCACAAGATGATGATTTGGATGGAATGGTCTAGTAAAGGAGGGACTGGAAAAAATCTGGGGAGAAGGAAGAGGGCAAGAGATAGACACTTAAAGGTACTCACAGAGAAGGAGTAGGGGAAGCAGGGACATGTAAAGGTGACTCAGGACTCAACAGAAGGCCTGAGACCACAGGTATGATTTTAAATTTCTTTAAAAAGGACATAATTTCACAAAGGATATAGAGGTCAAAAAAGTATCCAAAACTTCTCGCCAGTAACTGGCTCAGAGGAAAGGCAGAGGCAGGCCCTGCTCCGTGTGTATTCCAGCAGACAAAGGGAGAAATGCTCGCCAGTCACCAGCTCAGAGGAAAGGCAGAAGCAGGCCCTGCTGCTGTGCACACTCCAGCAACTCTTGGGATGCTTCCACCCCAGGTAACCAGCAAGGGCTGGGAAAAACAGAAATGGGCCCTGCACCAGAGCACCCAGTGGCCACCATTGGATACCGATGGTGAGCACTGACCAGGAAAACCAAACAGTCACACTCCAGAGAAATTGTAGCCAACGTGGGAAGTGCCCGGAACCCCACTACCCACTTGTTTGGAAAAACCCAGGAAAATGTCAAGATGAAGAAGAAAAAGGCAGTCCCTGGACTCCAACCCAAGCAGAGTAAGTCCAGAAGATGAAAATGTGGAAGACATAGGGAGTCGCACACCTGAAGTTTCTGCAGTGATGGCAACTGAAGTAAAGAGACAACTCCATGAGGCTATAAAAGAAATTAGAACAGAAATACTATCTCAGGTAAAAGAAGAAATGAAAAACATAATAAAAGAATTGCTAAACTTCTCTAAAGAAGACATAGATTAAAAAAATAGAGAAGCAAAGAAAAATGAGGGAAACCATGAATGAACAGTATAAGAGAGATTTGAATGCATGGAACAGATTCAAAGAGATATCCAGGAAATTAAAAACTCCATTGGAAGTTGGCAAAATTGCTTGAAAGAAACTGAAGATAGACTTTCAGACCTTGAAGACAGATGTGCAGCTTGTGATAGGGACAGGAAAGACCTCTTAAAAATAATGAGAAGCCAGGAAATAACAAGTGAACTACTGCAAGCTGATGTGAAGTGAAATAATTTAAGAGTGATAGGTATCAATGAAGAAGCAGGGGTCAACACAAAAGACATTAAAATTCTATTTACAGAAGTACTAGCAGAAAACTTCCCAAACATGAAAGACGTGCTATTCAGATAAGTGAGGCATATAGAACTCCAGCTAGCCATAACAAAAGTAAATCTACACCCAGATATAATATTCAGGATTCCAGAAATTCAACACAAGAACAGAATATTAAAAGCTGTTTGAGAAAAGAAACAGATCACCTATAAAGGAAAACCCATCAGATTCACAACAGACTTCCTAACACAAACCATCAAGTCAAGAAGAGCTTGGAGTGAAATATTTTAAGTCCTGAAAGAAAACAACTTCCAACCCAGATTGACGTACCCTGAAAAACTATCTTTCAAAATTAATAGAGAAACAAGATACTTCCACGACAAAGAACAACTGAAGAAATTCATGACTGCCAAACCAATCCTACAAAGAATACTGAAGAACATTTTAGAAAGAGATAAAAAAGACCATGGTTCCAGGAACAGTGGCAGAGGGGGAATCACCAAGCTGGACAAACAATAGAATGGAGGGGAAAAGTACACAGCCAATGGCAGGAAAATAACATGGCAGAGATTAGCCAGTGCATGTTGGCCATAACCATTAATGTAGATGGCTTCAATTCACCAGTAAAAAGAAACACAGGCAGAGTGAATCAAGAGATAAGATCTATCAACATGCTTTATCCAACAAACACATTTAACTCAAATGGGAATTCATAGATTAAAAGTCAAAGGAGAGAAAACAATGTTCTATGTGACAGGGAACCCGAAAAAAAACAGTAGGGGTAGCTTGCCCATCAGCTGCAGAATGGAAAGGAAAGGCATGGCATTTCTATACAACGGAAAGCTACTCAGCTATAAAGAAAGATAACCTTGAGACTCGTGTAGGTAAATGGATACAACTTGAGAGCATGCTCATGGGTGAAAGGGTTCAGAGTCACATGGGTGAACATCGTATTGTCTCCCTAGTATAAGAAACTGGGGAAATTAGTGGGATTCAAAATACAAAATAGAGGTTGTAAAGGTGAAAGGGGAGGAGATGTCTACAGGGGGAAGGCAACGGCTGTTGTTAATCTATTATTCTGTTTTGAAGCCCTGTATTGTTCTCATGTTTCTGTTTAGCTTGGTTTTATTGTTTAGTTATGTTTGATTTTGTTATATTTGATGGCATGGACAGCTATTGCAAAAATAATAAAATGGATTATAGCAGCCATTATTGGTTTCCTATTATCTTGTTCAAAAGTCTTTATTGGTTTATTTGTTTTCTTTTGATTGATTTTATTCTATTTTGCTTTTTTTGATTTTGTTATGTGTGATGGTATAAGCAGCTACTTTGAAGATAGGATGCATCATGGTAGCCTCTGTTGTATTCCTGCAGTCTTGTTTGAAGTCCTGTATTGCTTTCATTATTTTCTTTTGATTGGTTTTATTCTATTCTGTTTTATTTGATTGTATTATACCTGAGGGTATGGACAGTTATTTTGAAGATAACAAGAGACATTATGGTAGCCATTATTGATTTCCTTTCATCTTGTTTTGAAGTCTTGTATTATGTTCATTGTTTTGTTTTGATTGACTATTCTATTTTGTTTGGTTTGTTTTTATTATGTCTGATGATATAAACAGCTACTTTGAAGATAACAAGATGCATTACAGTAGCCACTGTGGTATTCCAACTGCCTTGTTTTGAAGTCCTGTATTGCTTTCATTGTTTTGTTTTGATTGGTTTTATTCTGTTCTGTTGTGTTTGATTTTATTATGTCTGATGGTATGGGAAGCTATTTTGAAGACAGCAAGGGGCAACATGGTAACCATTGTTGGTTTATTTTTATCTTGTTTTGAAGTCTTGTATCACATTCTTGGTTTTGTTTTGATTGAATATTCTGTTTTATTTTGTATTTGTTTTATTCTCTTCAAAATAAAAAAAACTTAATGGAACACTTCTAGTTAAAGTTAAAACCTTTTTAAATGTTTGCTTTATTTGGTCTGTACACCTTTTAAAAATACACTTGTTATAGAAAATTAAAAAAATAAAAAAAGTGCCCAAGACCAAAGAAAGACTGAGAAGAATTAATTATCAACTGACCCACTGAATTTGAATTTGGGAGTAAGGAGTAAGGGACAAGGAGAAGGATGGGGATGGGAAGAAAAAGAGGAAAAGGGGAGTTTGTGCTCCGACTCTAAGGGAAACAAGTTGTCTAATTTGGGCTCCATCTTGCCTGTCTCCTTTATTTAAACCACCACAGTCCCTCCTCCTCCCACTGTAGAATGCTTGCATTTTAGATCAGTAAGGCCACAATTAGATTGGGGATAGAAGTCCCCTTATTTCTAAGGTTAAGACATCAGAACAAAGAAATCATATCAAGGCTCCGTTCAGCCAGGAAATGCAGCAGATTGAGTGCTAAATGACAGCAGACAAAACAAGAGAATGTTTTTTGAGAGGCCATTGGTAGAGTTTAGAAAGACTTCTATTTAATTCAAACCACATAACAAATGGTAGTGATATCATTAAAGTAAACATCCTACATGGGCCATCTTTCCCTCCCATATCACAGCACTGACATCATTTTTGCATATTATATCAATGGCATTTTCCATATTCTGTTGAAAGGTCACAATTCCGTCAGTAATGAGATTCAGTCCCAACTCAAGCTGTTCCAAGACACCACCACCAATTTCCAAAACAATTTTGAGGGCAGCTTCCCTAGCAGTATGAATTCAAGAGAGCAGATGTCTCCTTGGGTGTGAGCCACAAGTTGAACTGGGGGTGTCCACTCCAGATTATCATGTTATGGGCACTGTGACGAGGCCATCTAGGAGGACACATGGTAGCACACAATTCCGTGCAGGTTACCACTTCCACAGAACAGGTAGAAAGAAGCCAAAAGTGACCCAGGAGCACCATCTTTTGGGGGAGATTTTAGAATTCCTATAAGCACAGCCAACACTGTCAAATAATAAATCTTTAAAATAAGACTAGGGACATCATTTGCCTAAAGATTATAAAACGGTAGAGTTAAGTGGAGCTCAAACAGTCCTTATTCTGTTCCCTTCATTGCCATGTGAATTTAAACAAACTTCCTAGTCCCTCTGAGCCTCAGTTCACCCAGCTGTAAGTGGGGATGACAATGGTTCTGCCTTCTTAGGGTTGCTGTAGAGATTATGAGATAATGTACAGCAGCCAACATACTATAAGCTCCATAAATGTCAGCTGCTATTTTACCACTAATGAGAGTGTTAGCTTTGGCATGAACTTGAAGGTCTGCTCAGTAAGGACCTACCACATGTCCCATTGCCTGCTGGGACTGGGGAAAGGAATCTAAGGTGCATTGGGCATTTATTGGATTTGGTGCTTCTCAGAACAGAAGGGGAAATAAGAGCATCTCTGTGAATGTGCATGTTTGTTTCCCAATGTAAAATATGCATCATGAATGGGCCTACTTCTGGGTTCATCTGCTAAGTCTATAAAACATATTTTCATTCTCTACTGCTGTGGCTGTAACTTTTTCACCTATTTACTAATGCCTTTCCTTCACTCCTCCCAAGATCAAACAACCCTCCCACTCCCACCTGAGTCCAGCAGAAATGGGTCTGTTATACCACTGACATTTTAGCATCAATACAACATATTTGTCCTCCCAAGAAAGCCTACCTTCCAGAAGAGAGTACACAGGAGATAAACAGAGGCTCTTCTGATTACTGGCTCAGGGGAATGATATTATATAGACGTGGGCTATATGGATTTCAGTGTGGCAATTGACAAAAGCTTTCAAAATATCCTTCTGCAAGAGAGGGAGAAACACGGACCAGAAAAGAGTACAGTTTATTTATGACCAGTTCAAGATTCTTGACCAAAAGTAATGCTAATGAACAAAATGAGGGCATGAGAAGGTGATATCTTTGGAAAGGGTCAAAGAGCTCTTTCCTAGGCCATGTCCTGGTCAACACTTTTGTCAATAACTTGAATTAAAACACAGAAGACATGCCAAACAAGCTCACAGATGGTGGGTTTATAGCTAATACATTTTGATGATCGAGATTATCTTATGCACTTTTCTGATCTATAGCACAGCATAGTAAGCAAAACTGTTCACAGAGTTGAGTTCTTGCTCAGCCAAAGTGATGTTCTGGGGAATTTGCACACATGATATCTATTCCTGCAAAAGATGTATTATTGACTCTGTATTATGAACAAAGAAATCAATGTTCATCATGGTTAAGAAGATTGAAAAATCCCAGCTAAAATGAACATGACTCTCAAGTCTATGCTCTTTCATGACCTCACACAGTCAATGTGTACATTCTGTATTTCTATTTAATATACAAGTGCTTGAATTGTATACTAGAAGGAAAGGGTGTCTAGCACAGTTTCTGACACATAGATGCAGAAATATTTGTGAGACAGCAAAAAAAGGAGTGAGTGGGAGGAAGATAAAGAGGGAGGAATCATATCCGTTTTAATCTGTGCTGGTAATCATGACCAATGAGAAACATCTGAAGATATTTAGTTTGGCAAATGGAAACACACTAGTTCTCTCCAAATATTTAAAGGACTATGTGGAAGAAGTATTAAATGTAGTCTAAGGAGGTGGATTTTAATTCAATGTGGGTTGAAACTTTCTAAAATAATGGGCGATGTTTGTACATGCAGCAATCTGCCTGGAGGTCACATCTCTTCGTGGAGGTTTTTAATGCGTATCAGATCACTACGCACTGGAAGGAACAGAGAAGGAGCAGAGGAGTAGGAGGAATGAAGCAACAACCTTGGTTTTTATCCAGGCAGGATTTCAGAGACTCTGGCCGCTGGGTTTTGGAGCTGAAGGGTGCTCTCTATCCCTAAAGCAGGCCATGTAGATGTCTATATTCCTCCACTGAGCACACAAACATTTTAAGTTATCAAATAGATATGGCCTCTTACTACATTAAATACCAGCAAAAGAGTGGCCATTTCTTTATTTTCTTGAAGGAAAAGGGCTAAAAATTCCTACAGCAGGCTTCTAGGGAAAAGAAAACCCTTGAAATTGTAGCCAGGGTGCTTTGGGAAGCACAAAACAGGCTTTGTCTGCTGTTGCGAGCCTGAGCCAGCAGAGCAACAAGCAAATGGGAAACATCCCCACACACCATGTTTATCGCCCCTGCCATCTTGCACTATTCATTGATTTGTACACAGACCCTCTTGCTGGGGTGCTCATGCTGATAAATTTGAGCTACACGAAGTGTTGTATAATTTTTTTCCTTTAACTTCCAAGGCAATAAACCAGGAAGAGGTTTAGACATCCTCCCAGTAACTGGAATACTAACAATGAAACACATCAAGACCACAGCCTGCTTGATTATTTCCTAATATTCTCTTTATGCTAGTTCCAGCTCAGAGACCCTGCCAGATGCAGAAAGCTTCCTTCATAGCAGCACAAATAGTTTCCATTTCCCAGCCGAGAGCCAGCATCCAAGAGGATCTTCTCACTGGAAACTGAATGAAACAAAAGATGGCCCAGAATCCAACTGCAGCCAGGAAACAAGGGTTCACAAGCCAGAAAACTGCAATGTCCCAGAAATCCCCATGGGGTGGTGGAAAGGATACTGGCTACCCTATACAAGTAAGAAGGCCTGCTCAGAGTACAGCCTTCCTATTTTTCTATCAAAGATGTCTTCAAATTCCTGATGAACTTTTGTAGAAATACATTATGCTTCCAGTGGTGCACTGTCATCCTTACTCTCTTTTCACTCACCAGCACAGAATTTCACAGATTCACCAATTCCATCATTTAAAAAAATTTTTCTTATTTCATTAATTCAGCAACATATATTGAGTATTTTAGTCCATTTTGTGTGACTATATCAAAATGTCTCAGGCTGGGTAACTCATAAAGAAAAAAAATTTATTTGGTTCATGATTCTGGTGTTGGGAGAGTCCAGAAAACATAGTGTGGGCCTCCTTCAAGAGCTCTCTGGCTGCATCACAAAATGGTGGAGAAGAGGGAAGAGAAACAGCCACATGCAAAAGAGACATGACATGTGGGGTGGGCTCATTTTCTAACCACCTATCAATTACTTTTCTATCCTTGCTGAGACAAAATACCTATCACCCAAGGTTAAAGGAGGAAAGGTTTATTTAGCTCACAGTTTGTAGAGGTTTTAGTCCATAATTGGCTGGTTCCAAGGCAGGGTAGTTAGCAGAAGGGCAACAATCCAGGGTCAAAGAAGACACCAGAAGCACCAAGAGAGGAGGGGTGAACAAGCCCTTTCAGTCCCTTATATTTATGCAGACTACCCACTCTAGGGTGGGTGTCCACTCACACTTTTAAACCTAGCATTGGACCATGAATCAAGCACAACTCTAGATTCAGTTGCCTCTGAAAAGTCCTACCCTATGACTGCATGAGTCTTTGGGGGGGACATCCAGACACAAACCATAGCTTCACCCGTCTCATGAGAACTAATCCACTCCTACTATACCTTACTTGCCCTCATGAGATAGCATTAGGTATTCATGAGGGTAGTAACCCCAAGACCTAACTACCTCCCACTGGGCCCCAATCTTCTTGGTTCTACCACTTCAGCATGGCTACACTAGGAACCAAGCCTATAGCACAAGAACCATATCCAAACCATAGCACTGAACAACCCAGCCTTCATTCACTGCCTTACTATTTTTGAGCACCCACCACAAGCCAAAATAGAGTTTGGTTAAAGCACTTCTATCACATTGTGTATGACCAATTTCATTGACCTCACTCACTGAGCTCTATGCTTTCTAAGAACTTCACCTACACACAAAATTCTCCCAATTGTGTATTTCCAGCTGACCAAGCCAGATTCCAACGTGCCTACTGGATCCAGTCTCTTCATGAATGTCCCACTGACACCTAGATGTCAACATATTTGGAATTGAACTCATGAATTACCCCTCTGTATTAGTTGTCTTTCCATTACTGGGGCAACTATCTGCTATACATAACCTAAAGGAAGATAGGTTTATTTTGCCTCACGGTTTCAGAGGTTTCAACCTACAGTTAGCTAATTCTACGGCTTTTAGGCCTGTGTCAAGCAGAAACAGCATGGTGGAAGGGTATGGTGGAGGAAAGTGCTTGTCTCAGGGCAGCCAGGAAGCAGAGTGAAAGAGAAAGAGACAGAGAAAAATGAAGGGGCCAGGTACAAGAATATACTCTTCCCAGTCACATCCACAGTGATCTGCTTCTGACCAGGTCCCACCTCCTGAAAAGACATTCGGCTAAGAAGTCATCAATGAATTAACCCATTTATGAGGTAAGCAATGCCATAATCTAATCATCTTTCAAAAGCCCCTCACTGAACATATGTTCCATTTAAGGAATTTGTTTGTTTGTTTTCTTACTTGTTTGTTTTTTGGTCAAAACCATCACATCATCTAAATTCATTCTTCTTTGTGGCTTCCCATTTCTGTTAAAGACACGATTTTTTTTCATTACCTGAGCTCTGGTGCAAGTTTACGCTTGATGTTCCCTTCTTCTTTACCCAAAATAGTGGTGACCTTCACTTCTCAAATGTCTCCTAAACACTCAGTTTGTTCCATTTTTACTGATATCATTCAAGACCAGGACAGGAGCCCAGAAGTTCTTACCCAGACCACTGCAGTAGCCTCTTACTTGGCCTTCCTACCATCCTATAACCACAGTGTAGTCCATCCTGCACTGTGCCCCAAAACAATCTCTCTAACTCACATTCTCACAACGTCACTTTCCTGTACCTTACTCTCAAGATATTATCCTCATACGGCATTCACAGTTCTCCACAAGATTGCCTTATCTTCCACTACTCCCCAGATGTTTCATGTGTCCACTCAAATGGGAAAGTACTCTTCCAAATACTCTAGACTTCATTTTCTCTGTGTCTTTTCTGATCCTGCTCCCCATACCTGGTGTTCCTTTCAAATTACCTCCTGCAGAAATTCTCCCAGACTTATCCTCCTAGCCCAGACTCTCCATAAAGCCTTACTTTCTCTCCAGTGAGGAGTGCCTTCTCTTTCCCTGAACTCTCTGCACCACTTGCATCTCCCAGATTCCTGTGACACTTACTCCAATCTCATTTCCCTCCTCAGTGTCTATGTTTTGTGAAGTCAGCTGTCTTCCCTATCTGTCACTGGAAGAGACTGCTTGCTCTGCTCCAGTACAGTGGTACCTCTGTTCATGACTTCATTCTTTCCGTGATTCTGGTTGCAAACCAAATTAGACAAGAAATTAATGAAATTCAGTGGTTAAGTTCAATGTTGACCTTATGGGGAAGTTTGATTCAGTTCTTCAATTCATCTTGCAACCAGAATCATGTGAAGAACTAAGTTCATGAATGAAGGTATCACTATATTATTTTGCACAAGGGTTAAGTAGACAAAAGCTCTTGAATTAAAAGAAAAGAGTGAAGAATGAAAGATTAAAAGGACAAAAAAGAAAACAGGAGGAAGAAGAATCTTATAAAATAGTAAGGTGGAATCAAGGCAAAGGGTATAGATTTGATTTAGACCAAAAGAGAAATATCTCCTATCTTTGACTTCTCAGGGAAGGATGAGTAGTAGACGAGAGGTTAAGGTGATGTCATAAGTAGTGGAGCCAAGAATCCAGAGAAAAGCAGCCTTTCTGCCATGATGGAGGGCATGGCAGAGCCAAGGACTGCCTCACTCTAGGACTTGGAGTCACACCCCAAGCCTCTTGCCTTATTCATAGAACTTCGAAAATTATAGTACCTTTCATGCATTTATTGTGAAGAGCATGTGAAACTACACAAGTAAAGGGCGTGATACAGTGTCTGGTCCTTCTCATACTAATTGATGTGGAGTCAAAAGAGTGGAGCTCCAGTTCTTGCAATCTGAAAGCAGCAGGAAATATGAAAGAGATCCAAGTGACAAGCTGTTGAAGCAGATGTTAAAATTGAGATGAAGTAAGATAGATCACAAATAGAAGGTCTGACTAAGCAGCAAAGTTAGTAATTAAGAACTGCTCCCTACATTTATTAATGATATTACAGTTAGGGATCCTGGCCACAGTAAGAACCTGTTGTAGAGATGGTACTAACACAGGTGGAAAGCTGGATCCCTTCTGAATGTGGTATTCTTTTCTGTGCAGTAAACCCTATTTCTCAGTTCTTTCCTTCCCAGGATTTTTCAGCCTCTAATACTGTCATAGGACCTTCATAGCATGGTGCATGAGGCACAGATTTCCACAACCAAAGCTCTCCAGCCACTGTAGCCCCTTCTACAACTCACATGGTGATGGTGGTGGTGGTGGTGTGTGTTTCATTTCTCTACAAGTGATCTGGGCAGTGAGAAGAGGCAATTGCCATACAGAGGAAGAAATTCAACTAACCACGAATTAGAAGCAAGAATTCTAGGCCATCTAACGTTATTTAGGTAGCTCCTGGAAGAAATTTCTCTGTTTACATGGCTTCAGTTTCCTTGTTAAAAAGGAGTCTTGGGATACTAGGGGCCAAAGAGATGGCTTTCCCACCTATCTCAGTGCAACTGTGACTGCAGATAGATGCGCTAAGCCTGGGACTGCTGCAGACACCTGATAATCATGGTTGCCCCAGCTGTGTTGCTGCAGTGACAGTGACCTGAGAAGCCAGCACTCCCAGGATGACACTCTGCCAGCACTGATGAGTCAGTACAGGGCTCACTTTCTTGTCCTCACCCCCATATCAACATAAAAAGTAGAAAACTCGAGCTGGCAATATAGCTCAGTGCCATAAGCACCTGCCTGGCAGGCATGAGGTCTTGGGTTTGATTCCCGGTACCAAAAAAAAGTAGAAAATTCAGGAAGGGACTGAAGCTCAGAGCACTTGCCTAGCACATGCAGGGCTCTGAGTTCCATCCCAGGAACACAGAAACAAACAAACAAACAAACAGGGATAAAATCAACTACAGGCTGTCATCTCTCCATATGCATTTTGACTTTTTGACATCTAAGAGTAGACAGATGCCTAAGCAGATGTGGAAAAGCCAAAGGCAGGACCACTTGAACTAAAGCAAGAGGATGAGTTAGAACTGCAGGTTGCTGAATAGAAACTCCAGGCTTATTGTATTTCTGTTTCCTGGATATGAAATGAATAGTGAATTTCCTTGCACTTTAACCCAAAACTCCTAGAAGTTTTTGAAATTAGCACATTTTCCCCTCACAGTTTTATTTTCTTTCAGTAAGTGCCTAACTCTTTTGATGAAAGATGAAGGTGAAATTCAGTGATCAAGACACGATATTAATTTTCTTTCATACTTCTTTGTCTATTTTTTAAAATATAGATTAGTCTGCTTGTTCTCCATAATGATATGCCACAGACTAGCTGGCTTCAATACTAGAGATTTATTTTCTCACATTTCTGGAGGCTGAGAACCCATAATCCAGGTGTCCACAGAGCCATGTTCAGCTGAGGGCCTCTTTCCTGGCTTGCAGGTGACTTCCCTCTGATTGTCCACACAGGGCGAAGAGACAGCAAGGCCTCTGGTATATCTTATGAGAACACTGACTCTATCCAAGCAGGCTTCCACCCTTACAACTATATTTAATCTTAAGTTCTTTTATAAAGTCTCTATCACTAAATATAGTTACATAGGTGATAGCACTTTGATATAAGAATTTCAGAGGGACACAAGCATCCAATTCATAGCTGTATGAGGCATGATAGAAAAATACAGTGATTGCTTAAATTTGTTCAAAAAATGTATTACCTTAAAAGACACATTGCCATTAATCTCCCTGAAAAGACTTATCACTTCAAATGTGTTTATCCCATTGCTCTTGCCACTTTCTGAAGCAGTTCCGAAAGTACCCTTTCATGAGTGTCCTTATACACAGGGAATGCTGCTGCCAAGGACCATCTGATGGAAAAGCAAGCTTGTAAAAGCACTGCAGTATTCCCTCATCCACCTTATTCGCCACATCTGGAACTGTGATTTCTGACTGTTCCCCAATGCCAAATCATGAAAGGTAAATATTTTGAGTCAATTCAGGATACTGAGGCAGCCACAACAACGCAACTAGAGACATTCATGAAAGAGGATTTCCAAAACTGCTTCAAAGCAAAGTGGGATACAGTACGTTCAAATGGGATAAGCATGTTTGAAGAAAGTGGGAGTACTCTGAGGGGGATTCCCAGAAATGCGTCTTTTACTGTAATGCATTTTTAAAAATTTAAACATTCACCATATATTTCGATCATTCCTAAAACTATGAATTGAAAATACCCGAAAAACCCACCTGGATAAAGAGTAACCTCATTGCTTGGCCTCCTTATATAGCTGATATTTTTATCTCTAGTTCCCAGAGGATAAAAATCAATGTGTTAGAGGGATACAGATCCTACTATCACAGATATTTTCTTCCTTGGTTTTAATGTCAGTTCTTACTTTTTTGACAATAATAAGTAAGGCTCATTTCATTAAGTAATATCTGCCTGAAAACAATATAAATCTTAATTTTTAATTGTTTATTTTACCTCACTCCAAACAAAAGTATTTGAGGTAAGGTAGTCAATAGTGGTTGTGCACATCTGTAATACCAGCTACTCAGGAATTTGAGACAGGAAGATGGCAAGTATGAGGCTATTCTGGGAAACTTATCAAGGCCTTGTCTCAAAATAAAACAAAAATGGCTGGAAATATAGCTCAGTGGTAGAGTACTCGCCTAGCATAAGACCCTGGGCTCAACCCCTAACATCACCAAAAATAAATTGTTTGAGGTAGCTTACAGAAAAGAGCAAATAACTTTGGCGGGGAGAAATGAAGGCAAGAGGAAAGTTGGAACACAAAAATTATCCATAGATGCAAGGGTATTTGCCCATAGTAGACCTGACTTTAAGGTTAATCTTTCTCATAAGTAAAGCAAAAAGGGAAAGAGGAAGATATGTTTTCCATGTTCATACTTAAAAGCAAGTCCATGTTCCCTGAAGGTTGACCAGGTAGGAGGGAAAGAATATATTTGACATGTTTTTTTTTTTTTTTTTTTTTTGCAGCACCGGAGATTGAACTCACAACCTTGTGTTTGCCAGGCAGGTGCTTAGGCCACTGAGCTACATCCCCAGCCTATTTGGCAGGTTCTTAAGGAGATTAAGAAAAATAATTGGAAGGTGAATAACCTTTCCAAAGTAGTCCTGGAAGTCCTCTTTCATGAATGTCTTTAGTCGCACTGTCACGGCTGCCTTAACCCTCTAAATTAATTCAATATATTTACCTTTGATTATCATTTTGACTTTGGAGACCAGCTAGAAGTTTCATGGTGACAGATCAGGCAAATAAGGTGGATGAGGACACACTGTTACTTGTGCAAAAATCATATCTACAGCTGTGTGCACTTATCTGCCCAAGATTTCCCTAAATCTTATTATTTTTAACCTAGAACATGGGTTCTAGAACTTAACTATACAAGAGAGTTACTTTGGGTAGTTTGTTAAAACAGGGCAGATACTGAGGCCCATTTGCAGAGATTTTGGCTTAGAAAGTGTAAGGTAAGATGTAGAAATTCATGTTTTTAGAAAACTTAATAGGTGGTGTTAATTCTGGGAGTCTACAGAACACACTTGGAGTACACTACCAGAAAACATAGCTGTTAGATAAAACATAGTAACCACTTAGTGTGCATGGAACAGGAACATGGGTGTGAGCACACACACACACACACACACGTACAGTCCATAGAAATCTAATTTTGAGCAATGCTGCTTCCAGGTTAATCTTCCAACATAAATTGGTTGTAAAATGTATCCTTAGAATACTAAATAAATGGTTTTGATGTACATGGACATTGGAAAGAAGCCAAATAATATTCCCAAGTTTTCTTTACATAAAGTGCACTTGAGTTATTGGTTTTTTTTTTAAAGCTCAAACACAAGGCTTTGCATTTATTCTTGTTTTCAACCAGCGTTCCATCTGACTGGCCTGAATCCGTGGAGTTGCAGCCCTCATTTGCCCTACAGTCTAAGCAGCTGAATTCAGAAAGACAGCCCCATGTGTAAGCCTGTGGAACATTTATCAAAGTCATTTTCTTGAATTGATATTATACATTTTCTACTTAAAGTTTCTTATTTTTTCCCCCAAAGTTAACTTCCTGTTTGAAGAGCTAAGAACTTTTTATAGAGGGTTCCATGGCTCTCAATCGAAGTCTCTCAGTATTTAAAGGACAGTGACAGTTCCACTTATCTTCAGATGTTACCTGTCTTAATGAGAGTGAGTGAAAAACCACTGAAGAAGGGAATGAAGAAGGGACGAACTGGACACAGTGCACATGCTCATAACCCCAACCCTTGGAAGGCTGAGTCAAGAGGATTGTTGTGAGTTCAGGACCAGCATGGACTACATATCAAGACCCCATTTCACACACTCTGCAAGAGAGAATTCATATAGAAAGTAGTTTAGAAATTGAATTAAACTTTCCAATGAAACAAGATTATATCTCATGATTAAATTACTACACTAGCACCCAACACCAATTAACCAATTAATACAGATGGCTGTTCTTGAATGTGGTCTGTCCCACCCCCCCACCCCCCCCCCCGCTTCTCACCCTGAAAAGTAACGGCATTGGGCCAGAGATTTAGCTCAGTGGTACAGCGCCTGCCTGGCAAGCATGAAGTCCTGAGTTCAATTCCTGGTATCTGCTCCACCCAAAGTAACAGCATCATTTGGAGACTTGTGAGAAATACAAATCATGGATCCCCACCACAGACGAACTGCATCAGGCATTCTAGAGGTAACATATCCTCCAGGTGATTTGGTGCACTGAAATTTGGGAACCATTAATAAGTAAAATATCTTCCTACCCTCTCAGATTGGGAGAATAAAATGAGTTAATATGAGGTAGCTACATAGGTGTCACAGAAAGTACTAACCAATAGTATTATCAGTGGTAATCAGAGAAATATAACTTAAAACAAAAATAGCACTTTTCAAAAATAGCACTTTACCATCACATTGGTAAAACATTTAAGTCAGACGGTAGCAAAGATTAAGGGTGTGAGGAAAATAATATCTATTACACAATACTGATGTGACAATTCAATGAAACAGTCCTTTCAGAAAGCAGCGAGGAAGTATCTAGTAAAACTGAAAATCTAGTAAAGTTGGAAATGAACAATTCAATTTCTGAGTGTAGAGTCTCAGGCAGCACTTTCCAAACTCCCTTGACCCCAAGAGTCCCTAGAATGTGGTTAAGCACGCAGATTCCTGGAGCACGCCTGCTATAGTTTGGATTTAGTTTGACTTCCAAAGATTCATGTGCCGAAGGAGGCCTGTTCCCCAGTATAACAGATGGAAGGGCTGTGGAACTTTTAGGTGGTGGGGACTAGCAGGAGGTGGTTAGGTCATTGGGGGCACCGCCCTAGGAAGGAATCAATACCTAATTCGCAGGTATGGGTCAGATCTCCAGTCAGACCAGCCAGAGAGCAGCTTGTTACCTGATTACTACATGCACTTTTGCCATATGATACTGTCATGAGGCCTGCTTCAGAAGCCAAGACCAGTCCCACCTTCTTAGACCTCCAGAACTATGAGCTAAATAGACCTCTTTTCTTTATAAACTACCCAGTAACAGCTACTATATTTTGTTAAAGCAAACATCCCTGACCTGTTGACTCCAAATCATCCTGGAAAAGTTGGAAATCTGGATATTGAACAAGCACCTTATATTTAATAAGATGATTCTCATTAGTAGGCATATTTGGAAAATGCTGATATAAAGAATGGCCTTTTTTTATTTTTTATTTTTTTAGCTTTTTATTTTTTGGTGCTGAGGGTCAAACCCAGGGCTTCCAACTTGATAAACAAGTATTCTACTAACTGAGCTAAATCCCTAGCCCCTAAAGAATGGCCTTTAAACTTGTAGAATGAAGCTAAATGCTTCATTCTCAGGAAAAACATAATGGTGGAAGGTAAATTAATTAATAAAATATGACATTTATATATAATAGGATAGTCATAGTAGTTCACAGTTATAAAAGTATATGTCAAAATGAATGATTCACTAAAAATGGGAAGAAAATAAGAAGCAGAACTCTATATGATACTGTTTCATACTCTATTGTATAATATCCCAGTAAACTTTAAAAGCATCACCTATTGATGAAAATGTAGATTGGCATTAGTATTTTGTAAATAGTTTAGAAATGTTTACTAAGACTTATAGCATATGAAACAGCAGTTCCAATCCCTATTATATACTCAGTAGAAATGTCTCTGTGTATACCAAAAACTGTGTACAGGAATGTTCATAAGTGCACTGCTCATAGTTACAATTTAAGTGCTCACTGGTTGAATAAATTATACTACATTCACAGATCTCAATACCACACAGCAATGGAAATGAATGAACTACAGGTAGATACAAAGGCAAATGTTAATTTTACCTGTGCTTAGTAAAATAAGACAATTGCAAAAATATTTCATTACATGGAATTCAAAGCCAATCAAAATTAATGTAAGAATATTGCAATATGAATGTGAGGTACTGGTAATACTCTTTTTTTTTAATCTGCGTGATGGGTGTATTGATATGCTTACTGCATAGAGATTTACTGAGCTGTAACTTTTGATATGTACACTTTATACATACATTTTGATTCAGTAAAAAACAAACTATACATTAAATCTACTCTATACCTTATGTACATAAATGACATGTAAAATATGAAAATGCACTTAAATTATACACCCAAAAGCCATCAGGCTCATTGGACAAAAGTCAGTGGAATCAAGGATGATGGTGGAAGTAAATTTAAGCTACAATCATGATGTTTTACTTAAAAAGTGAAAAACAAAGGGAAGAGAAAAGGCTAGAATATAATAAAAATCATGAATAATTCTAGATGATGAAAATATGTGTTCTAATATGTTGCTTATTCTTTACTTTTATAACTTAAAAAGTTTTGAACTATGTGTAAGATAACATTCTAATGGGCAAAATTTTTCATGTAAGGAACTTCTGTATGTGAGGGGAAATAATCATTTTACACACAAGTCAAATAAGAAATGAAAGCAATCTTTCTGAGCTATTTTAATAAGAATAAAACCTGGTAACTGAATCTGGAGAATATAATGAAATGGTAATGTTAGTTACACCCATCACCCATCCACCCACTGTTACAAATGCCACAAAGACTCCCCGGACACTCACAATGTCACTTGTTCTATTGTTAGTAATAAAACAAAAGATCTTGTTTGCTTGCAGGACACAAATGTTACAGTTTACCCGCTTCTGGCTATCAGAGCTGCAGAAATACAGACAGATTAAAGGATGTGGAATAAGATAAAGGTCAATACTCTCATCTGAAGAAGACACATGATATTTTACAAACATAGTGGAGAACTTGTGAACACCTGGGGCCCCCAAAGGTGGGCTTTGGGAAAAGCCTGTGCTGGCCTTGGGCAGACAGACCAAAAGGAGCTGAGACACAGCTGAACTGTCTGCAGCTTTGGCCAAGCGTGATCGAGGAGGATGTCCCAGCCAACACAATTGACTTCCTGGCTTCTGCCCTGAGATAAAGCCACCCTCACGGAAGGATGCCAACAATAGGAAATCTTAAAATACAAAGGAAACAAACTGTTTTTTCCTGACATTGATCCTGTCAACATGAGCCACCAGAAGATAACTTATTCTCTTAAGAGAACAGCCCCCAAAACAGAAGGGGGAAATGTAGCTACACCTGTGAGCCACCTAAAGTCACACAAGGCATTTCTGAGCCTCAGAGGCAGCTCTTCGACATGTCAGAAGCCACCAAACAGCTGGATATCAAGCATGGACAGTTTTCCGGTGTCTCCAAACACCTCCGAGGCGACTTTATGTGTCAGGAGTTCATAACAGATCATCAGGCTTTCCACAGCTATCCTTTTCCTGTGTCAGCGCTCAGAAGTTAAGACCATGCTGCAGAGTGTTTACTTTGCCTGCTCAGCCTGGAAGGAGAGAGAGTCAGAAATGAATGAACTGATTCCACCAGTGGGGTAGGGGGACGTCTGTGAGCAGCTCATGCTGAAGATACAGCCTCTGCACCGTGAAGGGATGCTCTTCGCTGGCTGGTTGTGGTTGCTGCCTCAGGTTCTGTCTAGATGTCTCTTCTGCTCATTGAGTCTGGAAGTTGCTTTGCATGTTGTCTTGGGGGCAGAGAGAATGATGTTCCAAAGGCTGTCTCTGGATTTCCTAAGGGTTTGGTGGCTTTCTCTCAATCAGCCGCTCTCCTGCACAGGTGGAACACGTGAAAACAGATGCATTAGTGTGCTTCCGCAAGGGCTACCCTTGGGAGAGTCTAGGTCCAACCTTCGGCCTTCACCATGATACTTGTCCTGTTCATTTTCTACAGACCCTCTTGTCTGTGTCCAGGCAGCTGCCAAGGAAAGAGGCAGAGAGGGAAAACGAAAAGGGTAAGGGAGAAAGGCAAAAGAGGCTGGATGGGTTGAGAAGCATGGAGTCCTTAGAAATGAGAGATACATGGACTAAAGGAGATTGTCTCTATGACCATACCCTAAGAAGCTAGTGTCCACTGTGGCTAGAAACTAGCTTTGAAGGCAATCCTTGGGAAGAGTTTGGAAAGTTAAACTGTGGCATGCCATTTTGGTAATAGGAAGGAATGCACCTAGGTGACCTTAGATGACCTTAGATGAAGGTCTCCTTCTCAATCCTTGTGTGCACTTCACAAGCAGAAAAGGGTAACAGGAGCCCTGGCAAAGGCTGCCAGCCTGGGCTTTGGGCAAAAGTGGTGGCAGGAAGGGATATATTTTATTTAACGCCTTCAAGTTCCCACTCCACACCATATGTCTTTGACTTTAGTCGCGATTTGAATCAAGATTTGAAGCTTCTTGAAAAAGAGACATCACAATTGGGGGAATATCGCAAGTTGAACTGTTTGGTGTTTGACAAGAGGAAATAACCCACAGAGAGATTCTGTCCTTACGGCCTGGAGTATATTTACAAGGAGAAGGCAGGGCAGGAAGCATGGGTGTGACTGAATGCCTCAAAGATGCCAGTCAAAGCCAACATAAATCAGCCTTCCTGAATTACACCAATCAGTCCTATAATGAAGATATATGTATTTAAGCACGTGACTGGCTACCATGTAGCATTTCAAAGTTCCACTATCTTTAGGAACCTCCTTGGAGAAGGAGAAAGTGAATCTGGAGAGGCAAATGGACAAGATGAAGCCTATAACCAGCTCTCCCTCTCTTCCCACTCCTGCTCGTGTCTCCCACTACCCAAGTCCTATAGGCGTCAGCCACCAAGGGCACTCATGTGCACTGTTCATGGGGTCAGCTTCTGAGGCACAGAGCAGATAGGCACTCCTAAGAAAGAAAACGGGGATGGTACACACACTGTGCAGCTCCCAGTCTGAGTAGCCCCTACTAACGGCCTTGGAAGCAGAAGGGGTTGCTGCCCTCTGCCACAGGGCAGGTACAGGTGGCATTTAGCCTCAGCCCAGGGCATGGATGGCTGGCAGAACAAGCCATCCACTTCACAGCACTCCTCCTCTCCAGCCTGCAATGATGCTACAGGCATGAGAGATGTCCCCAGTGACTATCACAGGAGAGCAGGGGCCTCCAGGGGCATCTCAGAGGCCTATGGCCTGGAGCCCTGGGGAGGACTGGGTTAGGCGTACACAGAAAATATCCAGGTATCATGACGGTGCCTCTGAAAGTCCTGACTAAAAAATTCCAGCAAAAATCCCCCCAGTGGTTTATAAATACTTACCACTGGCTCCAAAATTACCTCAACCAAGTATTATTCTCATTTTTAAATCCAACAGTCCTCTCAGATCTTGGCCTTATAGGGCCCTCTCGTGCTAATGACATTTTTGTGTGTTTTCAGTCACTCTCAAATCTTGGTCAGAAAAGATTTTGGGCCCATCACAGCACATGGGCTGCTACGGAACAAATGACTCAGTCCTAGAAGACCCTGCCTGTCCAGTCTACCCTTCTGGTCATGTTCTTCTTCCATCCCATATTATGAAATGTTGAAATTCAGAGCTGGAAAGGGCCACTCAAGTCTTCTCATCAACCAACTCCTTCTCCTAAAGAAGCTAAGATACAGATGGGCACAGGGTCACACACAGCCAGTCAAGCGGGGCTCATGCTACACTTGTGGGCACCATGAGTAGCCCAGGGAGCATTCTGCTCAGCTTCATTCCACAGAGCTTTTCCAAGAAAGCGTCCTGTGATACAAGTGGGAGTTCTGGCCTTATGCTCAAATGGTTTGGAGGAAGTGTTACGGGAACGACCGCTCGGTAACACCCTCCCTGTGCTTCTTCCCTCTCCCTCAGTCTCTTGGCCTCCTCCTCTTCCTGGTTTCTCTTACCCCTCCATCTGCTGTGTTTGCTCCTCCCTGCCTCTCCTTCTCCTCAGCTTCTCCTCTTCCCATTGCTTGCAAGAGATTTTGAAATGGTGGGCAATGGGAGAGGTGGGAAGGACCTGGGTCCTGCTAAGCTGTCACTGTGTTCTTGTGCTTTGAGTAAGTGACCCCATGTGCCAGGCAGTTCACTGTCCAGTCAAGTTCTCCACAGTTCATTGACCAGAAAGCCCCACACTGGGGCACTGGGGCCCTTTTCAGTAAAGTCTCCATGCTTTGCTGCCTTAGAAAATGCTTCCAGAGTCACCATGTCTTTTCGCTGGACAAGTTTGGAGGAACAGGTTGGGAATGAGGACTGGAAAAAAAGGAACATCTAAAGGCCTCACTGACGCCACACCCCTGGGCACAGCTCCTGAAAATGAGGCTGTTGCTCCCTGGTTTCCTCTATGACTTGCATTTTTTAGGCCATTCCCTCTGGTGAATATGGCCTGTTCCCTGAAAAATTAGCCTTTGATTTTTGATATGTCCAGAGACTGATTTTGTCAATCCTCAAACTCCTTCTGGCTCTATCATTCTCTGAGTCAAAAGCTAATTAATAAAGGGGACTAATTGCAGGTGCACACACACACACCCGCACACAAGGCCTCTCTGATCAAATGTGTGTTTGGCTTTGCAAGTGTCAAATGGGCATTGCATTGTTTAAACAGAGAACTGATTCCATTAGTGCTCACTTCCAAATGGGCAGTAACTCAGATGAGTGAAAAGAAAAAGTCCATTTGAGCAGGTGAAGCCTTTTAATAGGACGTCCCCATGTACCACACTCTGTGGCCATCACCCCTTACCAAGGCGGGCTCAGAATTCTTTTCTGGAGCCTAACTTGTGAAGATGATAGCTTCTGACTGGTCAGCCGAGGGGCCACCCAATGGCTTTAAGGCAAAAAGTAGATCATCTTATTCCTCACAGAGAAGAAGCCTTAAGATTTTTCTGAAGTTAGAACCAATTTGTTCCCTTAGAAACTACAAGCAGATTCTGTTTTTCATAAAAAGACTTGATTTTATATCAGGGCAGAATGCTCCTTTCGTGAAAAAAGCTGCATGATTGGGCCATTTTAGCTCATTAATCCAATTATTCAACAATTACTACACACCGACTCTGTGCCAAATCTATCCTCATTTCTAGGCTTACAGTGAACCAAACAGAGTCCCTGCAATTTCAAAGCTTGCAGTGTAGAAACACCAACAACAAGTAACCAAGAACATTTTTAATTGCTCTGAAGCAAACAAATTGGGTCAAGGATGGATAACAACAGAGGAGGGCTGATTTAGAGAGAGTGTTTCGTTGTTCATGGAAAGACTGAAAGAATGGTAAAATGTCAGGCCAACGTGGCAGAGGAGGGCAGGGCATGCCCCAGGCAGAAGAAGTCACATGCAAAATGAACTGGAGGGTTCATTTGAGGAAATGAAGGAAATGTGTTTGAGCTCTGCAGACTCCAGGAGGCTGTTTTGAAGAGGAGAGGTCTGGGCAGCAAGGAATGCAGGAGAGCCAGCTGAGCACCTCAGCAGGCTTGGTGTCAGGATGTCCCACTGCGATCCACAGTTTCGCACCGGAAGATAAATACGATATTTATGAAATGTATTACAGGCCCCGAGTACCTCATTAGTGGTGGTGGTTTTGAGTCATTTTCTGTGTTATGGTTCCCTCCTGTCCTTTTTGAGTCTTCCAGAAAGTCTTATGAAATTCACAGCCAGATCAAAGTTGTTCCAAGGGGAATTTGGGCAGGGCATGTGCTGGAGTAGCACATCCTCGCTGAAACCTAAGTGAGGATCACCCACTGAAGACAAGAAACTCAGAGGCTGCAGTGACTGATCAGAGCCACGAGTATGGCACACTGACAAGACGCCAAGGAAAGAAGAAAAAGTGAAGGAGCCTCAGAAAAACTCATGGAGATTGCAGAGAGGTGATGTGGAAGATGATCCACAGTGTCCGTGCTGGGACTCAGACCCCCATCTGTGTAAAAGGGGATCAGACAACCTGTAGGGCCAGAGGAATTTGTTTCTTTCCAGTGTATTACAACAAATGTGTTGCTCTTCCACTTTCAAGGACCTTCAGGATTGACAGCATCTGATGTGAGAGCCACTTGTGGTCATTTTCAGGACTGGAGTCAAGTTGTGCAAGCATTGAAAATGACAGGGAGCTTTTAAGCAGGGTTTAGGGTCTTCCAGACATCTCCAAAATCTAATCCAGTATTAATTTTTAACAGGTTTTTGAGAACAATTTAAGGTTCACAGCAAAATATATTGAAATGCACAGAATTCCTTCATGCCCTCTCAACCACGCACATTTAACTCCCTCCACTGTCAGCACCCCAACCCACACACACCACAGGGGTGTATTTATTGTAACTGATGAACCCACATTGACACATCATTAACACCCAAAGCCCACGGTTTACATTAGGGCTCACTCTTGGCTTTGTGTTTTCTTTGACTTTGGACACATGTGCAATGACATTAGCCACCACTGTAGTTTCATACAAAATAGTTTCACTGCCCTAAAAATCCCCTGTGCTTCTTCTATTCATCCCTCCCTCCCCACAACCCCCTGTCAACCACTGCTCTTTTTACTGACTCCATAGTTTTGCCTTTTCTAGAATGTCATATAATTGCAATCATTCAGCATGTAGTCTTTTCAGAATAGCTTCTTTCTCATAGCAATATGCATTTAAGGTTCTTTTGTGTCTTTTTATGGTTAGTAGCTCATTTCTTTTTAGCACTGAATAATATTCCATTGTCTGAACTTACTGTGGTTTATTCATTCTCCTGACCAAAAACATCTTTATTGCATCCAAGGTTTGCCTTAAACATCTTTATAGCATCTTTTGAATGGGCATAAGTTTTCAGTTTCTCTGGTTAAATACTAAGGAGTACTGTAGGTTTGGGGTGAGCATAAGTTTTCAGCTTCTTTGGGTAAATATGAAGGAGTATAAAGGCTGGGTCATATGGTAACAGGCAGTTTTATAAGAAACTGCCAACCTCTCTTCTAAGTAGCTATAAGATTTTGCATTCCTACAAGCAATGAATGAGAATTTCTAGTGCTCCATGTTCTTGCCTGCATTTGATGTTGTTGGTATTTTGGATTTTGGCCATTCTACTACAGTAATTCTCATTGTTGTTTTAATTTGCCATTCATCAGTGATGCACAATATGAACCATCTTTTTACATTCTTACAAGCCATCTATGCATCTTCTTTGGTGAGGTGTTTTGCCCATTTTAAAATTGAATTGTTAACTATTTTTGTTTCTGAGTATAAGAATTTTCTTAGTATTTTGGATAACTGTCATATATCAATTCTGCTTTTTGCAAATGTTTTTCCTAATCTGTGACCTCTTTTGAGAATTTTACTTTAACAAGTAACTGTTTTCACATACAGAAGAAAAAAGGGTTTTTTACTTTGCATGCTAAAGTGCTTGGAGATGAGTAGTATTAATTGTCCTAAAAGAACTGAGTCAGTCTTCAGTGAAAGTTAAGAAAAAAGGCTGTGTCCCATCCAGGCAAATTTTATCAATTTTTTTTCCTTTTCTTTCTTTTTTTCAGCACTGGAGAGAAAACCCATGGCCGTGCACATACTAGACAAGCACTCCACCACTGAGCCACTGAGCACCCTACCACTCTACCACTGAGCCACTCAGCACCCTACCACTCTACCACTGAGCCACTTAGCACCCTACCACTCTACCACTGACATAAGTACAATATTATTATCGGAACTCCCCAAGTCCTGCAATTCTCTAGTATTATCAATTTATACCCCATTGTCTTAAAATAGGAACAATTGGGGGAGGGGTTTTTTGGTTGTTGTTATCTTTTGTTTGTGTCACAATCTCACTGTATAATTCAGGCTGGACTTGAACTTAATATTTGGCCCAGGCTGATCTCAAACTTGCAAGGATCTTCCTTCCTCAGCCTCCCAGGTGCTGGGATTACAGGTGTGTACCACCACGTCCAGGAAATTTTTAGTGTCTATACCAGCTCCACTAAGATTTAATTTTTTAGTATATCTTTATTCATTTCCATTAAATATTTAGCTTGCTTCTCTTGGTTAAGGGTTTGTCAAAAGTCCAGATCATGGATAATAGGAATTCTTAATCTAAACATTCACCTGACACCTGAACCAAAGAATAATTTTCAGTTCAACTATTGAAATTGCTAATAGGCAGTGAATTATACAAATGATTCTAAAGTGTCATTTATATATAACAAAAAGGTGCTGTTATTATCACAGGGTCATATACATGTAAATACATATACATATATAATTTATGTGTAACCAATTCAAGCACTTCACTTTAGTTTTAAAAATTGAATCTATCCCAAATTATCACTTTGTGCAGATACCACCTTGAATTAGTAGAGTTGAAAATACAAAGGCTTTATAAAACATTTACTCTCTTGAAATCTCTAACTCTAAGCAAATATTTCATTATGCTGTCTACAGTCTAAGAAAACATTCCCACAGAAGTCCTTAATGAATAACATTACATACAAGACAACAAGGAGATTGTGGGCTGATTTCTCATCACTAACAATGAAACACAAAAAACAACAGTGCATCTTTACAACACCCAAAGGAGTCATCTTACTTTCCCATTGCTGGGGACAAAATACTCAACATCTGTAAGAAGAGAGGTTTATTTTGGCTTATGTTCTTGGTCTGTGGTGGGCTGGCTCCAAGGCAGCAACAGCATAGAGGAGGGGCATGACCTAGGAAAGAGTGCTCAACTCGCTGCAGCCAAGAACCAAGAGACAAAAGGGAGGAGCCAGGGAAGAAGATGCATACACCCTTCTGGGTCACAGCCCCTGTAACCCGCCTCTTCCAAGCAGGCTCTACATCCTAACAGCACGCTGAGCTCTGGGCTGGACTGTGAGTATGATGCTCCCACGATCCAACACCTTCCAAGAGCCCCACTTCCAAATAACTGAGCCTTTGGGGACATTCTAGATTCAAACCATGGCAGAAAGAGAAAGCCTGTTTTCTTAGCATAGCACAGTGTATCAGAGAAAAGATCCAGAAAAATATCCAATAAGATATGTTCAGAAAACAAAAACCTGACTGAAACTGTTTCTCCCATATACTCACTGTAAACATACTAAAGGACAAACTTCTGAGTAAAAGGACATCAGATGCAACTTATATCTACATGAAGAAAATACAATCATTAGAAATGATTGCTCCTCAGTGTGATCACAAGTCGTGGAGAAAGTTTAACTTTTTTTAAAAAAATGTATTACAGTAAAAGACATATTGCTATTAATCTTCCTCAAAATATGCTTTCTTACTTTCCCATTGTTTTTGCCTGCTCCCTCTGGAGCAGTTCTGAAAGCTCTCTTTTGTAAGTATCTTTAGTTGCGGTGTCATGGTTGTTTCAATGCCCTAAAAGCATTTACCTTTCATAGTCATTTTGTCTTTTGGGAAGAGTCAGAAGTCACACAGTGTAGATTCAGTGGATAAGATGGATAAGAACACATCTTAACATTTTTAGTCTACAGAAATGACCATAAAGATCTTGGATGAATTCAGGACATCTAGGGAGCCAGGAAAAGACACTCAGGGAAGAGGATTTCTAGTACTGCTTCAGAACATAGCAAAAGTGATTATTTAAATGTTTTCAGTCAAGCATGGTGGCACATACCTGTAATCCAGGAGGCAGAGGCAGAAAGATCTCCATGAGTTCCAGGCCAACCTAGGCTACATAAGCAAGATCAAGGACACTCTGAACTACATAATGAGACCCTGTTTCAAAAAAACAAATGTGTTCAAAGTAGGGGGGACAATGTGTCTTTGATTGCAATGAATATATTTTACTTAATTTAACAATGTACAATCTTTTCGATCAACTATTTTTTCTTTCCTCTATGTTAAGAGATAAACTAAAGATAAATAACACATTGTATATTTTATTAAGAGGGAGAATGTAAGACAACAATAGAATAGAGGGTAGAGACACATGGAAACACAATGTTTTAAGTTTCTTATGTATGAGGCAGTACAATATTAATGCAAGGCAGAATGTAAAAAGCTAGAGATGCATATTAAAATCATCAGATCAACAACTAAAAATAAAATTAAATTGAATAAGAAGAGTAGCTGATATGCCACTAAATAAGAAAATATTGAATACAGAATATACGATTGATCCAGATGGGAGGAAAATAAGAAGAAACAAAATGGAAGGTGTTATGGTTTGAATGAAGAATGACTCCCAAAACTCTCACGTGTTCAGAGGTGAGGCTTTGGAGAGGCCACTGGATCATGCAGGCACACTTACCGGTGGATTCACTCAAGAACATGCCGTTAGGAGGTGGGGCCTAGTTAAAGGCTGGTCACCAGGGCATGAGCTGGAACATGAAATCTCTCTCCCAGCCCCTCGCTTCACTGTCTGCTTCCTGGCCACCAGGACCCGAGCAGCTCTGCTCCACTGCCTCACTCGGCCATGTGGTTCTCACCTTGAAACCATCATCCGACCGCAGACTGTAACTGCGAGTGAAAGCAACTGCCCCTCTAAGTTGTGCATATTGAGTGTTTTATCCCAGTGACAAGAAAAGTGACAAAGACAAAAGGTGATGTGATAAAAGAAAATAAATAACAATGAGTCTCAAGGCTGATATTTAGTAATGATAAAATAATGAATTCACCGAGACTATATAACATATCTTAATTATATACATACCTGATAACCGAGCTTTTAAAGTATAGAAGCAAAAACTGACAGAAAGAAAAGGAAAAATAGGTAAGTCCTAATCTATGGTTTGAAATTTTAACATTTCTCCCTCAATAGTTGATAGACGTGATCAATATAATCAGTCAACTTGACCCAATTGATGTTTGTAGAATACTCCAAAGAATATTCACATTTTTGCAAGTGTATGTGGAAAACTGCAAAATAGGTCATGAACTGGGTCATTAAAAATTCTATAAATTCAGCCGGGCGTGGTGGCTCACACCTGTAATCCCAGCACTCAGGAGGCTGAGACAGGTGGATTGTTGTGAGTTCAAGACCAGCCTGGGCTACAAAGTGAGCTCAAGGCCAGCCTGAACGGCATAGTGAGACCCTGTCTCAAAAACAGGGCTGGGGATCTAGCTCAGAGGTCTAAGCGCCTGCCCAGCAAGCACAAGGTCATGAGTTCAATCCCTGGTGCTGCAAAAAAAAAAAAAAATTCTATAAATTTAAAATAATTAAATTATACAAAGTGTATTCTCTAATCATAATAAAAATAAATTATAGATAAGTAATAAAAAGATATCATCTAAATACTGGAAAATAAATTGTGGAACATAGATAAAGCAGCAAAATAGAAAATGGAGAAACAATAGAGAAATTTAATGAAATAAAAATTAGTTCCTTGAAAAGACTGATAAAATTGATATACTCAAGCTAGACTGATGGAGAAAGAAGACACATCCTTATGGTAGCCATTGTTGATTTCCTATTGTCTTGTTTTGAAGTCCTATGTTGCTTGCATTGTTCTGATCTGCTTTGTTCTGTTTTATTTTGTTTTGTTCTCTTTAAAATAAAAAGACAAATCCTACAGATCTGCAATTAAAAGGAAATAAAATATTATTATGTACACATTTTGTCCATAAATTCTATGACCTAGATAAGATGGAGAAATTCCTTGACATGCACACATTGATGATACTGACTCACAAAGAAATAGAAAACTTGAAAGGCTCTTTATCAGTAGGAGAAATTGATTTTATGCTTAACCTTTCCACAAAGTACAAGCTGGAGCTAGTACTATATACCTGTAATCCCAGCCTCTGGGAGACGGATGCAGGAGGATTAAAAACCCCAGTCATGGCAGAATGGATCAAGAAACAACATCCTACCATATGCTGTCTACAAGAAATCCATCTAACCCAAAAGGAAACTCATAGACTGAAAGTCAAAGGATGGAAAACAATAATCCATGCAACAGGAACCCAGAAAAAAGCAGGGGTAGCTATTCTGTTCGCAGATGATGTAAACTTCAAACAAATAATGGTCAAAAGAGATAAAGAAGGTCACTACATACTGGTTAGGGGAAAACTCCAAGAGGAAGAAATAACA